>PVIC010003023.1:0-72097 GCA_004025085.1 Thryonomys swinderianus
AAAAAAAAAAAAAAAAAAAGAGCCTTATTACTATGTTTTTCTGTTTGTTTGTTTTTGTTTTTGTTTTTGTTTTTGAAATAGGGTCTCGCTTTGTAGTTCAGGCTGGCCCTGAGCTCACTGTGTAGCCCAGGCAAGGCTTGAACTCAGCAATCTTCCTGTCTCTGCCTCCCGAGTGCTGGGATGACAGCCGTGAGCCACCACGCCCAGCCTCATTACTATGTTTTTAAAGTTGGTGGAAGACTTAATACCAGTCATGCAACTATACTGAAATAAGTATATAACCGAGATGAGCATTTAACCCATGTGGTTGAATTAACCATGTTGTTTAAAATTCTTTGCACCTGAGAGTGTTGTACCTCAATAAAAGATGACAGGTTCTCATGAAATTCTGAGTGGCTAACTGTTTGTTATCCTAGCTCCATCCACATGTAACTTTGGAGCTACTGATCACAACATTTGTGAAATTCTCTTGAGTTGTATCCAGGAAATTTTTAAGAAGATTGGTCAGTTCTCATCTGTACCACTTCATGACTCATTTTCTAAACTCTGAATGAGTCTTCACAGTATATTACATCTTCCCTTTATTTAGAAAAGAATATTAAACACCCAGCACTCATTTACATTTTAAAGTCAACAACTAATGATATAAATATGAGTATGTTTTTAACTGATACAGAAGAGTCAACATCCCTATTTGTTTCTTAAGGTTAGTTCTTTTAGATGAAAGCAACAAATAGTTATTTTGGTTATGAAGGGGACTCTGAAGACATCAGCCATTATTGTTTTTTTAAGAGGATGTAAGAAAAATTTGTTAAAGACTAACACATCTTGTTAGTTAACTTTGCTGTGTAAATGACACACATCCTAATTATCTGAAGAGAAAAGTCATCCTAAAGGTTTGTAAGAATAGTGCTGGGGCCGGAGATTTAGCTCAGTGGTTCCGGCACCTGCCTCGCAAGCGCAAGGTCCTGAGTTTGATCCCGGTAACCACATAGAATGCTGGGCATGGTGACTCACGCCCATCAGCAATCAATACCACATACCACAGTGCCGGGTGTGGTGGCTCACGCCTGTAATCCCAGCACTCGGGAGGCAGAGGCAGGAGGATTGCTGAGTTCCAGGCTTGCCTGGGCTACTTAGTGAGCTCAGGGCCAGCCTGAACTACAAAGCGAGACCCTGTCTCAAAAAAAAAAAAAATAGTGCTTTATCCAATACCATAAACAACTTCTGAAATTTATTTGCTCTTAATAACTGAAATCAGCATACCTAAAATGTCTACTTTATTGAGAAAATATAAATATCAGAACAATTGTATACAATAAATGCTACAAAAAATAAATGAATGCTTAAAGTCAGTGTTTGAAGTAATATAATCTTAATTCCTAAACACTGGATGTGGAAAAACAAATTATTAAAATTAAACAATGAAATACCTTTAAGTGGAATTCTAGAACATTTTTTGCTCTTATTACAAAAATGGTATTTGTTGATTGTGTATACTTGTGCTATAACTGTTTAGGATACTGTTTTCTGTTTGATGGTTCTGTGAGTTTTAGCTTATTAACTCTTAGCGATGGGTAGAACCTAGCTAAGCAAAGCGTTGCTCTACCTCAGTGACCAAAGAGGATCAGAACAGTGACAGAAACGACCTTGCTATTTTAACTTTCGGTGGTTTAATCACCATGAAGATTATGAAAGTTTGTCTACATGTCATATACTTGAGTTTGGATCACATAGATGAGGTCTTTGTTCATATTTTAAATACATATTAAAGAATTAAGCTATGGAAGACAATGTATGGAATATTGCTTAACACCAAAGGATTCTATACAGATAGTGTTTTTCTCTGCGTGTCTGTGTATGTACATGTGCACAGACACGTGTGCTAAGTACATAATTATCAAGAGAGCAGATAACGTGTTTCTGGTGTGTACACATGCACAGGATCCTGTACAGTAAGCACAAGGGTGTCTGAAGAGTGTTTCTGTAATGTGATGCTTTCACCTCTGATATGCACGTGATAACTGGTCACCGACCAAGCTTGGATTCTGCTCTAACATAAGGACTGGAATAACTTCAGTTATTTACTGAGAAGTTCTCCGCCTGCCCAGTACTGGGCCCAGCTTCCCATGGAGAACAAACAGAAGGACAAACTGCCAGTTTGGTTCGGTAAGAGGAGACAGGAGACCTGATTTGCCTAGGGCACCCTAACCTGCAGTTTCAAAGGTGATGGGAGAGATTCTTTTCTCATGGCTGACTCCCCACATTTTTTCCTTTGAGGTAACATAATGCCCTGAAGACTAGTCCGTTTTCCCCTCTGCAGATCCTTGTCTCTGTAACGGTTAGATTCCACCTTCTCTCTTCCTGGCCCTTTGGAACAGGCCTCAGCTCACACTCTGTCACCTGCTCCTCTTCCCCGTAGAAAGGTCCCATGGAAATGTAACGTGAGCCACATAGGTCACTTGAAGTTTCCTAGTACCTGCATTTTTTTAAAGTTAAAAGAGCCCCCAAAACCGTGAAATTAATTTTATCTTTAATCGATTATTTCCAAAGTATTATCATTCACTATGTCATCAATTTAAAGTTTTAATGAGACATAACTTTTTATATTAAGTCTTCAGAGTCCAATGTTTTATGCTTATAACACATACACTGTGAGCATTTAAAAGTGTTTGGCCTCTTTCACTGTATTCAGACCCCACATTATTCAGTTAAATTTTTAATATAGGCTACTAACTGAATGAATAGTTGAATGTTGTTAGCCCTTTTGTTTACATTGATACAGATATTTCTAAAGTGTTATACTTCGGGTCTTAATATAGTAGAAATTCCTTTCTCTAGCACAGTCTCATTTAAACTGTTGAAAGATAGCAGAGACACATGTAGAATCGAGTTAAAAGATGTAACTTGTCGTATGGCAACTTTCTATGTAATCTGAGGCTGGTCACATAAGTTCATCGGTCCATTCTTCTCATCTCGAACATGTTGTAAGATTAGATTATTGTTAGTATTTAATACGTATTGTTCATGTACTAATTTGTTTAAAAATGAATGCCACTTTTGACAGTTCCTGTTATGTAAGAATAGTAGCTCTCTAACTTCCACAAACAAACCTGTGCTCGTTTTTGAGTTTCTTCTTTATTTCACCTTCTATATTTCATTTTCCAAATTTGAGATCCTTTTTGGCATTGTCTCTGGATCCCTAGCTCATGGGAGAATAAGGCGATGATAAATGTTAAGTAACTCTTACTTACATTAAAACTATTACTCGTAGTTTACTTGTTGAAGAAATTAGGATACTTCAGGGGCAGTTAATGTTTCTCCTGCCTTTTATGTTTCCAAAGGGGGATTCTGGGTAGATTGTACCCTTAACGACTGTATGACAAAATTTTCCTTTTTCACCTCTGTTTTTTGTGCAACGGAAAGTGTTTTTGTCCTGTCTCGCTCTTCTGGTTGTGATGCTCTCCTGCTCAGCGGCCCTGCAAGGCCACCCTCGTGGCCCTGCAGGTTACTTGGGTGGATCTTCCCACCCCACTGGGCATGTCTCAGACAGTCCTCCCTCTAAGCTCCTGCCTGGGTTCTTTCCCCCGACCGCCCTCCTTTGCTCCAGCTTCCTGGATCAGTGTCAGCCTATCAGGCCAAAGTCAGATTTCATTCCTATCTTTACCCCAGTCCATAACCGAGCAACTGTGTCAACATAACCCTTGTTCTCTTTTTCATTATCAGATGTAAACGTTTATACCACTGGGTTTTGAAATATTTCTCCAATTAAATTATTGTGCTTTAAGGACAAGTTAATCTCATGACTCTGCTTTGGAATGGCATAATGTCTGAACATGCAGGTTGGAGCTACGGCCTGGCTGTAAATCTCGATTCTGCCACTTATTAGCTCAGTTAACTTGGCCCACATAATGAGTTACGCTTCTGTCTTACCAAATTGAAAATAATAGTGATAACAATTATTATTACCTTCCGTGAGAGGGAACGGGAGGGATGAAGCTTTAAATGAGTAATGTGAGAATTTGGGATAGCTAGGACCCAATAATTGTTAGTTATTGTTACACCTTCTGCTATTGATCGTCACAGTGTGTCATCAGTGTGCTTAGGGGGCACTCAGTGAATATTTACTGAATATGTAACATTTCTACCAATCACATAGTTACATATTCATACTCTCTGCTGTGACATCAGCATACATTTCCTAATGATGTTCTCAGTGAGGTGCTAGCTTTTGGGGGGCATGGAAGGTATGTAGGGGCGCAAGGAGGACAGAATGAGCGAATGACATATGTTGGATTCTTTTTTGGAGGCACTTGGGAAATCCAATTGTGGCTCAAAGACCTGAAGCTCCTCGTCTCCGTGTTTCCCACCTGCCCAGATCTCCCATCCCACATGCCACAGGCATCGTTGGCCGAAGTGTCGCCGGGAAAATCCGTACTCATTACACAGGCACCTCAGAATTGCACAGACTCTGTGTAGGACTCACTTTCTCCCCTGATGTAATCTATGTAAAATCAGTAATGTGAAAAGGCCACGAAGTTGTCCTATGTCCTTTTAACTTAAGTCATTCGGTTTTACTTACAATTTCCAGTCACAGTAATGAATACTGTTTTTCTCGGTTATGCAATGCCTACTCCTTCACAAATTCTAAATTATGAGTGTTTACTTAACAGGTAGCAAGTTTCTCATCTTAAATTTCATAGCATTAGGCTGGGGAGTTAGCTCAGCGGTTCTGGCGTCTGCCTGGTGAGCGCAAGGCTCCGAGTTTGATCCCTGGTAAGCACAGACACAATTCCAGGCGTGGTGACTCCTGCCTGTCATCCCAGTGCTCGGGAGGCAGAGCAAGAGGATTGCTGTGAGTTCGAGGCTTGCCTGGGCAATACAGTGAGCTCAGGACCAGCCTGATCTATAAAGCGAGACCTTGTCTCAAAAAAACCAAAACAAAAACAAAACTGTAACATTTTGTCTTGAACTAAGAGTATTACCAAGTCCTTCATAGGTGTTTGCTCTTTGCAGGGCTTGTCTCTTATTGTTAATGTCATAGTAGTTTTTTACAACAAGTTAAACCAAGACTACTTTACTCATGTGTAGTATGGCACATTAAAGCAGACACTGAGTGGTAAATCCGACAACATCATAGAGTCATAATTTTACTATGAGTTGTAAGTCATTTTGCTGGCTGTGGGTATATTATGGATGCATTTAACAATGAAATGGAGTTATTCCTAAAGATAAAAATTCAATTCCACAACAATGGTAATGAAAATCATCATACTCGTACTTCCACGAGTGTGTGCCAGACCTTGTCGGCTTGATGTCTGGGTTTTGGTATTACCTTTTCCTGTGCTCTTATCAGACACCTTGGAAACAGGTACTGAGGGTGTTCCGTTGATCTACATATGGGTAAACTGAATCATAGAGCAGTTAAGTGATTTGTCCAGTGTAATCTAGTAATTAGATATCTGTATCTGTTCCCTTTTCATTAGATAGTTTTGCTATGCAAAATGTTTATTCCTATAAGCATGTGTATTATTAGTACTCCCATAATTCATTTTCCCTTTGTATATAGGAAGTTAAGAGGCGGTAACAGGCAAAGTTCTCTGTATAAAGGGTGCATATTTTGGAGCACTGGGTCTACCTTTAGTTCATTTTTGTAACAGCACTAAAAATGTATCTACCTTAAGTGTAAGAACACGTTTGCAATCATTTTATAACATTCATTGAATAAAATGGATAAATAAAACACCAGCCCATTTAAAAAGTAATTCTGTTAAAATATATTTCAGTTTTTGCCAATTCATACTTCAAACCTTAAGAATGAAACTCTCTTTTTTTTGAGACAGGATCTCGCTTTTGTAGTTCAGGCTGGCTCTGAGCTCACTATGTAGCCCAGGCAAGCCTTGAACTCAGCAATCCTCCTGCCTCTGCCTCCCGAGTGCTGGGATGACAGGCGTGAGCCACCACGCCCGGCACTGTGGTATGTGGTATTGTTTGCTGGTGGGCGTGAGTCTCCACGCCCAGCATTGTATGTGGTTATCAGGGATCAAACTCAGGACCTTGCGCTTGTGAGGCAGGCGCCGGAACCACTGAGCTAACCCTCTGGCCCAAGAATGAAACTTTTTTGGATCATTAAAAAAAAATATCCCTGCCCTTAATGCTTTCACCCTACCTTTCTTTGGGGATTCCTTTTCTGCGTGGCAGAGAATTCATTCCTTAACAGAAAAATACTGGGAGAAACCAGAAAGCTCTTCAGACATTTTTGATGTAAATGATGTTTGAAAATAAAATTTTCTGTGATGTGATTTTAAATCGTGAGGAATGAGAAGAATTGTCTGATTCTTAATTTAAAGACAGCTAATTTAACTCAGGCTGTCAGTTCTGCATGGCAAATCGGAGCGATATAAAATATGCACAACATACATATCTTTTTATTTCCAAAGAAGATTTTAAAACAATAAAATATGTTTTACATTCAATTTTTTTGAAGCGGTTTTAAATGAGTAAATATTTTCTTAGTAATAAGCAATATTAACAAGTATACAGATATTAATTTTAGGGTGACTGCTGATAGTTCGGCTGACAGTGGCCTTATCTTTCAAGAACTTATCTCTTTAGAACTTAAATGCTTTTATATATTTTGCTTCATTTACTTTTACTGCTCTTTTATACAGTGATTTGCATGGGTGACACAGTTCTTACTCTGTAGGTGGTGAAACCAAGACATAGGTTAAATGATTTACTCTTAGTTTTATGCTGACTTATTTCACAGAACTCCTAAGGCTTTATGTCACCATTATTCTACACAATACTTTTTTTGTTTGTTTTTGCTTTTTTTTTTTTGAGACAGGGTCTTGCTTTGTAGTTCAGGCTGGCCCTGAGCTCACTGTGGTGCCCAGGCAAGCCGCCGCGAACTCAGCAATCCTCCCGTCTCTGCCTCCCGAGTGCTGGGATGACAGGCGTGAGCCACCACGTCCGGCATTGTGGTATGCGGTGTTGATTGCTGGTGGGCATGTCTCCACGCCCAGCATTCTATGTGGTTACCGGGGATCGAACTCAGGACCTTGCGCTTGCGAGGCAGGCGCCGGAACCACTGAGCTAACCCTCCGGCCCATCTACACAATACTTAATTCGAGGCATGAGAAAACCTTGGAACAGATAGAAGAACACCTGTGCTAGGACAATCAAGATCATCCAAAGTCCTTAATATCTCTTACATTTTGAACAACAGGGTTTTAGTGAACTTAAACACTATTCCTAATAAGGACAGGCTGGTGGCCTTTTACAGTGAACATTTAGCGAAGAGGTTGTAGCCGGGCGACTCCTATTCAACACAAGGAGCAGTGGATTGTTGACTGTGTGTCTGATAAAGGCAGATTGTTTCATTGGCTGGTGAAAAGTTTCCCGAATTCTGGAAGCTTTGACAGTGAGGGCAAATAATCCCTCAGCGCGTGGTAGACACTGTTTCCGTCTATTATGGGAAATAGATGGCCTGGTCGTAAACAGTGGAGTTCGCAGTCGAGACTTCGCCCTTTGCTGGTCCTTCCCCAACGTGCAGCGATGCCTTCTGAGCTCTTCCATTTCGGTTTCTATTATCCACCACCCAAGTTCTCAATTCAATTTCAGACTCGGGCAAGAGCCTGTAATTCTATTTGTTTTGGGTAAATTTAGCAAGCTGCTCCCGATTACACCTCAGCCAGAGACCATCTGTTGACTGGCGTGCCTCTCTCCAAGGAGAGGCCTCCGTAGGCGGGAGCGGAAGAGGGGCGAACCGGCTGCTCCTAGTAAGCAGACGCGCGCACCAGGGACAGTCCTGCCGCTCTCCGCGCCCGTGGAGCGTCGTCCGCCCGCCAGCCGTTCCGTCCTGAGGCAGAGAGGTGCTCTCCGAGGGCCCATGTATCCAGCGCCTCTCCTGGCACGTGGTGGAAAGGAATGTAGAAGTCGTAGCTTGACACACTTAGAGCCCAGCCGTCCTCGCCTCCGCTCGGCCCGAGCACGCGTGGATAGACCCCAGCGCGGCGCGCTCGCTCCGCAGCTGTTGAGTCCTGGGTGCCACGAGCCCCACAGGCGACGCGACGGGATACGGCTGTGCCTTGTCGTGTGACGCGCAGACATGTGCGGGGCAGGATCACGGTTCTGTTCAGCACTGCTGCTTCTCCTGCAGTGATCGCTGCTTCCTTCGCATCCGATGGGAACCATGTGCTAGATAAACACTGAATGTTGGGGAGCAGTTGGGGCGCAGACTGCGGTGGGCCGAGGGTCCTTCCGAATGACGGTGATAGGCGAGCTCGTGGCTCACGTGAGGCCGGTCTGAACACCACAGAGGCGCAGGGTCCCGCTGTAGCCGCGAGAAAGGGGCGAGGGTTAAAAACTACACCAGTTTGCTTGTGTCATTTTCTAAGGCAGCTGGACAGGGAAGGGAAAGGAGGAGGCCGCGAGCTGCCCGGTGCTCGAAAACTAGAATTAAATCAGTGAGGTGAGAGATTGGGCTCTGCCCTCCACGGTGGGGGCGGGGAGCGGCAGGCCTCCTGCCAAGGGCCACAGGCGGGGTTGCTAACTGGCATCTGTAGGAGGTGCCCGAGGCTCTTCATGGAAACCCCTAGGAGACACGGGCTGCCCCTGCCTGAGACCAGGGAGGAGTTTTCGGGGTGTTTCAGAACTGTATCATGGCTGTAGTCCTTTTATTCAAGGCGAAGAAGAGTCAATTTGATAAAATCTCGCAGGATTTTTTTTTTTTTTTACCTCGTGTCACGTCTCATTTTAACATTATGGCCTTTATTTTGAATGGCATGAATTACAGTAGGGCGTGACCCCCTATCTCATCCTCTCAGTGAGTGCTGAAATAGTTGGACGGAGACGAAGTCTACAGTTCAGCTCATTTTGAATTTTACTTAATAACAACAGCATCAACGTATTGCAACTTTAAGTTTTTCAGGCATGTACTAAATGGCTGTGGAAACTAAGGCACTAACATTTTTAAAAGAATCAGAAATGCTGATCTTGAAGGAGGAAAATAGTTTCCACAAATTTCTTTGCTAATCAGGGCAGTTTGATTCCTTGTCACCAAACCGATGAAAGAGAGGCTGATTTAATAAGCTATAATATTTGCACTTTCATGTCGTCTCTGGTATAACAGCATATATTTAAAACTGTAGCTCATCACCAAACCGTGGAGCAATCGTTACACAAATAGAATGAGAAACTTGCTTAAAGATAGAAGCTATATTCTATTGGTAATAGAGTTGGTATTTTTGCAGGTGGTGGGGAGTATCCCAAATGAAAAGTAGGATATTTTCAAAGAGACACTGGTAAGTTGTATAGTTGAGTTAGGGCCTATAATTAGATTTTACCTATGCAAATACCTTTAATAAGGCTCTCTGGCCTTTGGGAAATGATACTTGATAAATACCCTTTATAAGCCTTGTAGAAGTTGTTTACATGTTAGTTTATGTTAAGAGCACAGTGTTTCCTTATCGAGCCTGATGAATCCTCCCAAAAAGGAAGCATAAAACCAGGATCAAGTCAGCATGAAGCAGTTCATACGTTTCTTCCAGTAAGCTCCAGGAGATTCATCCTGGTTGAAATGTTCACAGGACACACTTCGTATGCTTGCATTTATTTATTTAAAGGAATGACATTCACACACTTGCTCTTTAAAAACAGGGCGGAGGGGACTTAAAAACAAGGGAAAGTCCTCAAAAGACTTCTGTTACATAACAGAGCCCTTTTACCATACTTCAACAGATTCTCGGCTGCCTACAATGTTTCATATTCCAGCCAGGGTGAGCAGTCTAATTTTTTTTAGAGAAATATTCTTCAATGACACAAATAAGGAAATACATAAGATTAATGAGTGTGGGGCTGGAGATTTAGCTCAGTGGTTCCGGTGCCTGCCTCGCAAGCGCAAGGTCCTGAGTTCGATCCCCGGTAACCACACAGAATGCTGGGCGTGGTGACTCAGGCCCACCAGCCATCAATACCACATACCACAGTACAGGGCGTGGTGGCTCACGCCTGGCATCCCAGCACTCGGGAGGCAGAGGCAGGAGGATTGCTGAGTTCGAGGCTTGCCTGGGCTCCATAGTGAGCTCAGGGCCAGCCTGAACTACAAAGCGAGACCCTATCTCAAAAAAAAAAAAAAAGAGATTAAGGAGCGTGTGTTCAGGGTAGACTTAGAAAAAGGTAAGCCAGGCCTTACCTGAAGAGTGCCAGTGAGAAGGAGAGTGTGGCATGGGAGGCAGCAAGGCCAGTCTAAAAGAGAGCCTTGTGTCCTTTTTGTCTAGGAAAAATAAAATAAAATTCTGGTGCATGTATTGTGCACCGCTTTGTGGCGGCAGGAGTCTGCTTCACTGGCAAGATTACTAGAGCACAAGAGAGACTGTGCCATAAAGAGCTCTGATGAAAAGGATGGGAAGCCACAGGTGCGCACTCAAGGGAGTAATTCTTCAGTTGCAGGGAAAGTATAAATGATCACCCTTCATGCCCTACAGATCACCGTTGCTTTGGACGTATTTGTGTGAGTTTTACTTTATTTGCAGATTACAAACAAAGTCCCCGAAAAAGAAAATAATTACAAGTGATCAACTTCTATGTGGAGATTATATTGCAGTGGTCTCCCAGGATAAAAGATTGGATTTAAGAGACAATACCCAAGAGTGACATTTGGGATAATTAAAAAGAGGGGGGAAGAGAAAAGCTATAACTGAAGCTGGAGTGAGAATGTGGCCAGTGCCAACTGCCTTGTGTGGCGGGCTTCTTCCTGCAGGCCGCAGCATGAGCACGCTGGTCTGCAACACACACACACGCACACACACGCATGCACGCACGCACGCAGACAGTACACAGCAGAACTGCGGCGCGACCCGTGGGCTCTTTCCGGTTGGCCCTTCGCTGATGTCCAGTCGGTGTTGCCGGCTTTACAGTCTCCATGGGCCTATTTACCTTAGTAATTTGCACCTGATGCATATGTACTGGTGGTTTTTTTTTTTTTTCCTGCCTGGAACCCTGAGATCTCATTTATTCACTAGTTCAATAAAGTGGTGGAGTGAAAATCTCTTCCTAAAGCAGGGAGGGGAAGAATTGTTTAGGGAAAATAGCAATCATGCTAACTGTGGTTCTAATTAAAACATCAAAAGAAGCTTTGTTCTTAGTTAGGTGGTGGCTGATACCTACATCTCTGTGCCCATAGAAGCCAACACTAGTCCGTTTTGTGGGCATCCTTGCTGACTTGGTTATTATTTTTTTAATCCAGTGTCAGTATGGTTTTGTTTCAAAACAAAACACTAACAGCCATAGGATTGAAACACAAGAATTCTTTGGCCACAGCTTGCAAAAATCGTGCTTGATAGTGTGTGTGTGTGTAGGGAAAATTACCTTGGATAAAAAAAGCACAACCGAGAACTGATAGAATAATAAGCAATTAAGGTGGATTAACAACAGTTGCTGGATTCCAGCTTTGGCTGCTGGTGAAGCTCCTTAACTCATACTGTTAAGACTCATTGTTATTCAGAGACCAAAAAAAAAAAAAAAGATCTTTAACAGTGGCCACATCAAGGTAGCTTTATTGATTTCACTTGTGGGGAACTTATGTAGTATTTAGGTTGTGTTTTACATTCTCTTAAATTCTTATCGTAGTATTCATCTTTTGTTGATTTCTGTTGTTTTAATACTTGTGTATTTTCTGTACATACTTTTTGGTTTAGAGTCACTAACCGAAATCTTTGTGCTTGGTATCTTGTTTGTGGCCACCTGATAACAGAAAACAGCAAAGCAGTGGTCTCTTTTCATTTCCAGTGGGAAGAGTAGCTCACAGGAAATCAAACATTCCATTGGCTTCATCCATCTGTCCGTCCATGTGTCCATCCATCATCTATCTGTCTGTCTGTCTATCTATCTATCTATCTGTCTGTCTGTCTGTCTGTCTGTCTGTCTATCTATCATCCATCTATGTCATCTTTCATCTATCTGAATTTCTCCTGGGCCAGACACTAGGCCACAGTGGGAGCCTTCTTAATGATATTATATTATTATATAACAATTATATAATTATGCATTAAACTATGCAGCCTTGTACAGGCAGTTTACCAGGTGATTGTTGTATATTTCACACCCAGTGAAACTTTACCACAGCCTGTTTCATTGGCGTCAAACCTAAGTCCTTGCAAGACTTGATGATTCAGTGTCCAGAACAGGCTCTTTTATAATAACGACTAAAAGCCTGAGATACAGGGCCAGGTTCATGCTGTGTTCCCTGTGCAATAACCCAGAGACTACAACTTAGTGGGCCCTGTAGTTGTTTTGCTTCCACTGTCTCAAAAATCTTACTTTGGTCTTAGAACTAGTGTTCTGTAAGTAGAGTTTCATGTGATCTGAGTAATAAGCAGGTTTGCATATATTTGAGATATACATATCATATGAGGTGCAATTTGCATATCATATTTGAGATGTGGCCCATTTTTGAGATGTTCTGTTCCGGAGGAGTATGATGTGTAGGAATTCAGGGAGATTCATGAAAAGTACAAAGAGGGTTATGGAAATGGCCTGTTTCTATAGAAAGTTGCCAGGATGTGCATGGATCACAAAGCAGATTGTGTAAGTTGAATTAGTTTTGTGCAGTGGGTTTTCTTTTTTTTTTTTTGAGACAGGGTCTCGTTTTATAGTTCAGGCTGGTCCTGAGCTCACTTGTAGCCCAGGCAAGCCTCGAACTCAGCAATCCTCCTGCCTCTGCCTCCCAGTGCTGAGATGACAGGCGTGAGCCACCACGCCCAGCATTGTGGAGTGTGGTACTGACTGCTGGTGGGCGTGAGTCACCATGCCTGGTATTGTTGTATGTGGTTACCCGGGATCGAACCAGGAACCTTGCACTTGCTAGGCAGGCGCCAGCACCACTGAGCTAAATCTCCAGCCCTGTGCAGTGTTTCCACTATCCCACTAAGAACAAAATAAATACACCTGTTCAACCTAGGAAACAAAGGTTGTGTCATTTTGTTAATTTCACGGAGAAGCTAAGCGTTCTCGTATTTGCATTTAGATTGTATTTGTACCTTATAAAGATGAATGATAAAATTCAGGGTAATAATTAAGTAGTTTAGGTTTTCTTCAGAACAAAACTAAGTAGCAAACCAAAAGAAGTCATGAGAAACTGAGAGAAAGGCCCCGAAGAGAGAGAAACACGGGTTTAGTTTCGTTGATGGCTGTTGCCCCTGTGGGTCTGAGCAGAGCCTCCTGCATTTCCGGTTTGAACCGCGTCCTGAACCGCGGCCGCTGGAGCTGGGGAGACGGCAGAGGCCCCTGTTGCCTCCGGAAGCTCCCCGGGCGGCCTGGGAGACAGACGCCAGCCAAACCCACCCCTCACCCCTTCCTTAGGGCTCTCATTGATGCAAAGAGTAGGTTCCTGTCTAATCAGACCTCGTAGCAGTTCCAAGTTTTAAGGATTCACACACATTTTCATATCTTTTTTTTTTTTTTTTTTTTTTTTTGAGACAGGGTCTCGCTTTGTAGCTCAGGCTGGCACTCAGCTCACTGTGTAGCCCAGGCAAGCCTGGAACTCACCAATCCTCCTGCCTCTGCCTCCCGAGTGCTGGGATGACAGGCGTGAGCCTCCACCCCGGCACTGTGGTATGCGGTCTTGATGGCTGGTGGGCGTGAGTCTCCACGTCCAGCATCGTATGTGGTTACCGGGGTCGAACGCAGGACCTTGCGCTTGCGAGGCAGACGCCGGAACCACTGGGTTAACCACCGGCCCCTTTCATATCTTTCTGGATGTGTAACCAAAGTATCTTTTTATGACATTTATTTTTTCAGTGCTATACGAGAGTCCTTTGGCACTCGAGACATAGTAACAAAAGCAGGAATTTGGCGCCCGCACGGCAACACCGTGTCCTTACTTACGGCGGGTCTTTGATCCTCTCCTGACATGTGCGCCTGCGGCAGAAGCGAGCTTGCTCCTCTTAGGAAAAGCAGGTGGCCTGGCGAACGTACCTCGCGGAAGCCCTCAGCTCCCTGATGACAGGGCCCGTTATTCCAGCAAGAAATTCCTCCGGGACTTTTGCCCCTAACGCTCACACACTCTCCCTGCACTCACGCACCCACCTCCCGGTCGGAAGCCTGGCAGTACGCTGGAGCAGCCGCGGGGAGCTGGCCCTGACACTCCAGGTGCCCCTTGGGGCCAGGGAGGGCTGGTCAGCAGGAGCGTGGCCAGCGAGCCAGAGTTCGGCCAGAGCCAAGACTCACAGTGGGCGGTGACCTGCTCCCAGCAACCGCGCCTGAAGCGTCTGCTTTCTGCTTTCTGCTTTCTGCTTTCTGCAAGCTTCCTTCTCTCCCGGGGAGACGGCGGCCCGCGTGAGGCGGACAAGCCCAAAGCCGGACCTCACCCGGCTCTGTGGTAGGTTTGCTGACACGGGCGCCTCCTCCGCAGCATGATCCGCCCGGGAGTCAGGCACGCGCGTAAGGAGGCGGCAGTTATTCTGCGAGACTCTATTGCCTAGGAAACCCCGTACAGACAACAGCCGGCGTGCGCCCCGTTTCCCAGGGAGACGCACGCCTGTGCCCTGTGCTACAGAGCTGCTCCGGCCACGGCGGGAGGGACCGCGTGCCACGCAGCTGCGGTGCCAGGCGGTGCCCGGGTCCCTCCTGGACGCCGCCAGGCCGTCCTCTACCGAGCGCGGGGTGACTAAGACAGGGCCTCTCGGAAACTCGGGGTGAGCCAGACCTTTGATCTGATCCAGAAAGCTGCCGGGTGGAGCATTTAAAAAAATTAATTTGGGGGTCATGAGGTTGAGGTTAGAGGAGAGAGAAAACTAGCCGCGTGGATAAGGAGTCAGAAGGCCCCCTTCTGGACCTCGTGCCGGACGTGGCCGGGGCTGCCTTGCTCTTCCCCGCGTGGAGATCACCTGCCCACCGTCCTGCGAGTCATGTCTGGGGAAACCGGGCCCAGCGATCCGTGCACGGGACGCAGACAGCACTTTTCATACCAGAGACCACGGGCACTGGGAGATCCTGACTACCAAGGACGACTGTAAATGGGATGTTTAAAAATGGTTTTTTTTTTTTTTAAATCTCTTTATACTACTTTTTGGGGGAGAAGAGATGCCAAAGAATTTTAGACTGCTTGAGAACATGCGTTATTTGTCACACCACCTCATATTCTGCCCAAATGCCTGACATGCGACTTGGTATATTATAGAAAGCCAATAGCTAGTTGATTAAAAATTAGTAGTAATAGTAGTAGTAGAGAAAGAAGAGTTCATGGTTCCTTGCTACCTGAGTCAGTAGGAACATAAAACATATTATTGAGGGAAGTGTTAGTGAGTTAGTTTTATACCTCATTTCTGATCACTTCAGGCAGCATATCATGGCAGAGAGACATCGAGAGTATAGAGTCCAGAGTAGGAAAGCCTGGTTCCATTCTCGGTCCTACCGCTGGCTAGCAGTATACCCTTCAGTCATTTCCGTGCCTCTGCCTTTGTCTGTGAAACATGGCTAATAATCATCTGAGCCCTCATAGGTTTGTTGTGAATAGGAAATGATTTAATGAATTAAAGTACTTAGGTCCAGGGCCATGCTCAATACGTATGCATTATTGATAATATTCTGAAGGAGAGATGTACCAATTGTAGCCAGAGGATCAGGAAAAAGGGCCTACAGCTCATCATAAATTTTGTGCAGAGAATGACTGAGGTTAATCTCAGTAAAGCGCATGAAGTCTTTTAAAAAGTACAAGTTAATGTTCTCCTGCCGTGTAGCAGTTTGCAAATTGAAGCAAGTCCGGTGTAAATGTGTGATGGTGATTTCTCAAGTTCTGTTAGTCAGGAATTTAGGGCTTCAGGCCGTTATACTTGGGGATTTCCTGCAGGAGCAGGCTGGTAGGAATGTGGGGACTGCTGAGGCCAGCAGCTCAGAAGCCAGGCGTGGGGGCTACTCTGCAGTTACCTCACACAGTCAGGCTGGGCCTTTAATTTTTCTTATCAGTAATTCACTTCAGATAACAACTCAGGAGATAAAATAGGCCTGAGGGGTTGGCTGAAGGGAGGGAGAACAAAGGATTTATTGGTCTTTTATCTTCTGTTTACTGAAAAGTATTTGGTTGTAAAAGATAAAGACAAAGCTATTGTGTAGGCTCCAGAAAATGAACAAATAAAAGTAATTATTGCAGAGAGGCATTAAGCAACAAATAGGATATATGTACTTTTCCCCAGAATAAAGAATAATTATGTTTTAGCAGGTTTTTGGCTCTCGAGTTGAAAAAATCTCACAAGAATTGGCCTTCAGGCTAATTTTCTCTCAGTGAAATTGAGAGGCCTGACATATCCTCAGCCTAATTTTGTTCAGGGAGGTTCATCAACCGGGCGCCTTCTTTCTGAAGGGGAGCCTATCTTGCAGGAGTAAATGATGTGGTAAGCACATTCCGAAGCCTCTTCAGCCATATCAGAGAGAAGATGATCACAGTAGATAAATGAAATAGTATGTATTTATCTGAAATGCCAACTATTTATCAGTAATCCCTTACCGCGGGGGGGGGGGGGAGCACGTTTTTCTTCGAAAACACATTATTTTTAAAAACTCTAACTTATATAACATTGTACTAGGTAATGATCTTTCTGTCTGACATAATAACAATAAAAAGATGACATATGAGTCCGTCCTATCAGATGACTGTGCAGTGCTTGAGATACAGTTTTCAAAGAAGCATTTGTATAAAATCGGTCATGAATTTTGTGATACCTTTTAAAAACTGGCTTTTTTTTGGTTGAAGTTTCTGCATCTTTAGAAGGCCACTGATTTCCTCTAAACATAGATGAGGAAAGCTTTTCATTTTATTGGCTCATCTAAAATCAAATTGTACATGTTTGTATGTGCCTAACCATATGCACACAGTCTGAAATCCAGAAGTTGTAAGAATATGCGATGAAATCCATCTCTCCTATTTTTCAACTATCCAGTTTCTCTCTCAAGAGGCAACTTTCATTATAGGTTTTGTGGTTATACATGGAAAGCTATAAAAATTGCAGAGTTCCCTTAAATAATCACAAGGAAAAAAAAAAGAAAGAACATAATGGAAGCTCTAGTTATTACCATTGAGAAAATGCTAGAGCTGAGTCCTGCTGCGTGCGGCCCACATCATGTCAGGCTTTTTAATATGCCCGGAGGAGGAACTTTGCCCCCAACCGTTACCCTGAAGGCCGTTTGGCTAGACCAGGAAGAGCTGGGGTATGTCCTCTCCCCAGCTGCGACCAAGCCCAGGGTCCCTCAGCCTTTTACAACTGAATCCTGATAACAAACATGCTCCCTAATTCATAAATCACTTCTTGTCGTGATGTAGCTTGAATGAGAATAGACATAAAACGTGCTGTTAAGTTTTAAGTAGGTATAAAGTGCAGTTTCCTTCCTGGGAGTTTGATTTTCAGGCGTATGAAGTAAAGAGTTAGTGAAATCCCATCCTGTTTTCGAATGTGCAACGAGTAGCGAATCTGTAAGGTCCCATAACTTTTAGCGTGGTGAAGATAATGTCAGTTTGAAGCTGGTGTGCGTGAGATTAGCGCTGCATTTCTGTTCCCCACTGGCGTGGGGGAGCAGAGCAAGTAAAGGTGAATTCGAGCGTCTGCTGTGACGGCCCGGCTGTGGCTGAGCACATCGGGGCTTCTTTACCTGTCAGCGTTCTTCGCCTAGAGTGCCAGGCAGGCCTGTGGTGAGTGTCCTTTCATTGCAGGTAGGAAAGCTAGCCAGGCGGGGGTAGGTCGTTCGGGGCTGTCCCTGGAAAAGCCCACACGGGGGCCAGTCAGGACCTTCACCCTGCCTGCTGTCATCTCATTTCTCTTCAGTCTTACTGCAAGCCCCTGCTCGGAGCCCGCCTCACCTCGCGGGTTTGTTCCCCAAAAGCCCTCTGAAAAGCGAGGCGGGTGGGTTACCCACCTCCCCGGGTTCCCTCTTCTGTCTCTCGGAGGCTGAAGCTTTTCTCGCAAGAAAATTCTCCTGCTCCAGCCTCCGCCGTTCGTTCCTAAAACTGATCGTTCCGTTTTAGAGAAGGCGAACTCGCGTCCCAGGCCGGGCGCCGGGCCTTGCTCCTCGCCTCGCCCTCAGCCTCGGCGGAGAGGGGCCCCGCGTGGGCCGGACTCGGGCGCGGCGTGGGGACCGTCCGGTCCGGGAGGGAGGCGGAACACAGCTGGCCCCTCCGGCGGGCCACCCCCAGTACGCGGGGGAAGGTCCCAGAGATAGCTGCTCGCTGTGATTCTTCGGGCAGCGCCGAAGTGTGCGTGTCTGGGCGGAGCGGTCCCGGGGCGGGTCAGCGTGCGGCGGGCGCCCAGGGCTCGGCTCGGCCGCTTCTCTCAAACCGCAGGGAGACAGCACCCCCCGGGAGGGCACCGGCAGCGGGCAGGAGCCTGGCACCCAGGGCTGCGCGCCCTCACAGAGCGGGGCTCCCGTGCCCGCGCCGCAGCCGGGAGAGATGGCGAGCAGCCCCTGAATTCGCACCTTGGGCCCCCGAGGCGCACCGGCCTGGGGTGTGTGGGATCCCGGGCCGGGTCCCCCCTCTCTGCCGACTTCATATTTCCAGTACGTTCTACAGTGGTCCTTGAAAGCAATGAGCAAGAAGCAGTGTGAAATTGAAAAACTAAAGCACCCGCAGCCACTCAGAGAGTGGTCTTGCACATGTCTATGCCACGAGCACGTGCCTTTTCTCTTTCTGATCATAAATGGCGTGAAAAACTGACATTAGCCTTTGTAGGTGGATGTGGAGGTTGGATCAACTACTAATTTTTCCACAGCTTTAGGGGTCAAATAAAAAGAGTTCTAGGTGCCATTGGAATAATACTTCTTCAGGTATTAAGATTCAGCCGAGGAGGGCCAGCGACGTAGCTCAGTGGTTCCGGTGCCTGCCTAGCAAGTGATTCGATCCCCGGTAACCGCATACAGCAATACGGGGCGTGGAGACTCACGCCCACCAGCCATCAGTACCACACACCACAGTGCTGGGTGGGGTGGCTCACGCCTGTCATCCCAGCACTCGGGAGGCAGAGGCAGGAGGATTGCTGAGTTCCAGGTTTGCCTGGGCTACATAGTGAGCTCAGGGCCAGCCTGAACTACAAAGCGAGACCCTGTCTCAAAAAGGGGGGGGGGAAATGTTCATCCAGAAGGGGGTTTCCCAGACCCCATCTGACAGTGAGTAACCAGAGATGTCTGGGGAGCCGGAAGGAAAAGCGTAGACGAACTCATCCCTCCTTTATCTCACTGTGCTGTCTGACTTTGGGGAGCTGGTGAATATAATCATTATGAAACACACAACAAATCCTGCTGGATTAATGGATAAACTTTGAAAGTGACACTGTCTTGCACACTGTAAGTAATTTAAAATCGGAAAATAAGTGAATGAATAAATGATCAAAATTTAAAAAGCCTTTACAAAATCTCAATGCTATCTTTTTATATAGCATTATAATTTTACATGCTTGTAACTATAGTACATTTTCTCTTGTTTGTACAGTTGACACTTGAAAGCTGTATCTCCTGCATGGAATATACCTCTTCCATTAGAAAAAAATGCAAATGTCCCTCTCAACATTAGTGTTTTAGATATACCACCGTAATTTTCCAAGGTCCCAGTCTCAAAACATTAATTTATATCAGAGAATCTGAAAGCTGCTGATTGGGTTATTTGACTGTCTTATATTTCTTATATTTCTAGGCCTGCATTTCCATAGACACTACTTTCTTTCAATCCATTTTCCACCTCATACTGGGTATAATACAATAGTCTGCTAGCTGGCCTATCCAGCCTTGCAGCATGGGGAATAATCTTTATAAAATTAAATTCAGTGAATATTTGTTAGCACCTGTTATACAAACACTGTTCTTGTTGCTACGGGGGATGAAAAATATGATTAAGATATAGTCTCTGTTTCTCAGGAGCTTTATAGTCAGAGAAAGAATAAGATTGGCACAAACATAGCTGTCATTCAAGTTGCGAGGTGCTATAAAGCTGATTTCCCTGCTCAGGAAGTTTTAATGACTTCTTACCACCTTTTGCATCAAATGAAGAATCCTTTCTTTTTGTAAATTGACACCACCTTCACTATTTAAATTTCGGCTTCACTTTACAGCAAACCTCTACTTTGCTCCTGTCCTCTGCCTAATATGATCATGAACCACATCCATCCACACATTCCTTCCTGTCTTCATTCATTCATTATCTCTGCAAATACCACCTGCTTGTCAGATGCTGTGCTGGACATTCTGGAAGAATCAAATATCATTCAGCCCTGCCTTGAGCAGCTCACCATCCCTGGGGGAGAGATAAATAAGAAACCCCAGTTTTAAGGAACACAGGGTGGTAGCAGAGCGCACTAAACACTTCGTGGGAAGAGAGGAAAGGAGAGGACAGCAGGGTGGGAGGAGGGGGTCAGGAGGAAAAGGAGAGAGCTGGCCTCCTGGGGGAAGTGCCCTTGCCAGAAGTTGCTGAGATGCCCACTAGGGAGAAGAGGGGGGCGAGAGAGCCCCAGACAGAAGTTCAGGGTGCAGGACCAGGACCGAACAAGTTAGATGCCCGTGCGCCCCAACTTCTATGCTGCGTCTGTCCTTCATCCTTGTGTCAGGAAAATCCACCTGCCGTTTGGAGCAGAAGGGAGCGTTACACCGCTCGGGCAGCAGGGAGGTAGGTTCAGGTGAGCGCCGCGGAGACAGGCGGGCCGGGGAGTAGGCACAGTCCCAGACTACGGGAGAAAGAGGCTAGAGCAAATACGTCGGGGAGACCCTCAAATCAGCCGGTACTTCTTCGAGGTCCGCTCTGCTGTGCTATGTATGAGCCGGGACGGAATGGGTTCTCCCACCGTAACGGGGAGCCCCAGCGTTGAAAGGGTTTGCCGGTGTCAGCCTTAGGGTTTTGTCAGGTAAGAGCACATGCAAGTCTTGCTGGAGTCTGTGCAAAACTCACTCCCCTTCTGCTCGCACCTCCGCCTTCCGGGGAAGTACTGGGGAGGTTTCCTCGTTTCACGTGCTTGGGACAGGTGGATTTAGATCAACTCTGGAAATCCCTACTCTATTTAAATGCTCGTTTTTCTTTTATATCCTCAGGATTTCTATATATCCACTGAGCCAGTCTCTACTGTCTAATTATTTTCTTGGAGTTATCATTTCCTCTTTTCATAAGGATGTTTCTCTGGCTACCCAAACCTGATGAGTTTTCAAAGGGAGTACTGTCTTCTGGAACTTTTACCTTTAAAAGTCCCTCTCCCTTTCTGACCCTGAAGGAAAGCCCAAGACACTGAATAAATGCTTATGAAAACACATGGGCCAGTCTTGGCAGTTATTTTTTTTACCCCTCAGGGCCTAGGTGGTCTTTTGCACACACATTCAGGAAGCATCTGATTTGTTTTTCCTTTTATCTGTGATTTCAAACCCATCAGATGACTAGAGTTTCATTTAAGCAAAAATGAGTCAATAGAGCCTGGACCCTATTTTACGGTAAGGCCTTTAATGTCATTTGCTTCGAGACCCTCATTTCTCGGCCTAATCTAGTAAGAACTGCATAGCATTTGGCCTGAATGTGACCTTGCTTTGGCACGCTGTAAAGGTGAACCTGAAAGTTTAAGGGCATCTAAATATGCCATCCCCACTTCAACATCCAGTTGGCGAGGTTCAATAGAAAACAAATCAGTTGCCATCTCCTCTCGCAAATAAGCACACAAAGATCTAGACTTAAAAAGGAATATTACAAAATGATTCATACGCAGAAGATAAGGTCAAGACCCATGGAGCGTTTTATAGAAACCATGTTTGCTTACCTAGACTGAACATTTCATCCCTCTTTGCTCAGTCTCTGGGACTTTTTCTTCCCTACTAAGCCAGACGTTTAAAATAAGTGAGTCAGTGAAGCAAACCTGGCTCAGATTAGTTCCCTACAGTATAAAGACAGAGTAAGTGAGTATCTGTAGCCTTTGAACATAATCCATAGGAAGTATGTATAGCAATAATTATTCTGGCCCAACACAAAAAGCTAACAGATCAATTCATTCTTTCCTGAGGACCAATTCTAACACATTTTCTGCCTTGAAAAAAAAGAGAGAGAGAGAGAGAGAGAGAGAGAGAGAGAGAGAGAGAGAGAGAGAGAGAAATTCATTCAGTAAGTAACAGGACTAGCTGTTTATCTGTCATGCAGCAAACTTGAAACACTTATGTTATGCTGGTGCACCTCAGGGGGTTACTCACTGGCTTCTACTTCTGCCTGAGAATTTGCTTCTGTGAGGTATCTGTAGAGCCGTGCTTTCTTTCTTTTTTTTTTTTTTACATAAAATTTGCATTTTAATGTTTTTCATTCTTTATAGCTAAGAAGGAACTTTCTTTCTTTTTTTTTCCTCATCATTTCTACCTCGGGACTACTCCATGTTAAAGCTGGGCTAAAATTGGGCCATATAGTGCAGACAGAGCTGGGAAGCAGCAAAGAAATTTGAATAGATGTTCAAAGAAAAGGGACAGGGTTAGAAATTCAAGCGTTCCTCTTAGACTTTTATCTTCTGCCCTTTTCCTTTTTAAAAAATTCTGCCACCATATTATTCTGTTTCTCCTAATGTTCTTTTCTTCCTTTCCCTCCACCTTTCATTTTTTCACAGTTTGTTTTTCCATGACATCTTTATTTTATATACGCACTTCCTGTTGTGTTTGTGCTTCCATTGGGCCATTACTGTACCCACTTGGAAGCATCTCCCAGGTGTCAGAAACAAGATGCAATTGCAAAGTAATCGTGACAGCACCACGTCACAACATCACGACATCACAACATCACGATATGGCAGCTTCTTCCGTCTCTACCTGAACACCTTGGGCAGCAGGTACATTATCTCGTTCAGATCTTCACCACTGATCTATTTAATGAATTTGTCTGTGGTCAGTTAAAAAGTGACAGAGCTGTTTTTCCTAGTGGTGTCACTCCCAGTGCCAGTGCTCTTACAGTATAATCTTGGGGCAAATGTATAGTTTGTGTGATCAGAACTCATAATTTTGAACCCAGAAGATCCTCAAGAAACCATCTAACACCATGGTCCTCAGCTTTCTGAGTCCAGTTACTGTGTGCTCGGTTTTAGGTGCGATAGAGCCACTGAAATATCTCATGTTAGTTCTGAATCGGATCTGCAACCTAATTTACAATCTATGCAGTGAGCGTGAAATTGTGTGTGTGTGTGTGTGTGTGTGTGATCACTGCTAGGAGTCGGCAGGTTCCCGTGCTGACTCCATGAGCAGTAGAAGCAGGGGTTTGGAGAACACAGCTCCCTCCCTCTCGTAGGTGCCTCCTGCGTAATTCTCAGAAGACGTGAAGCCATTAACCTTGGCAGAGAGAAGAGAGGGCTCTTGAGTGCAGCTTGATAGAGATGCGAAAGGTGTGGAGCACTTGCGGGGGCGCAGCTGTGTTACCTGTTATGCACTAATTAGGAGTTACCATGAATCTGCTTGACAATTAAGGACAGAGTGAACTTAAGGCAGATCGGTGCCTTGGGACAGGAAACAGTTCGCAGGCAAGCAACATGAAAATTTGCGCCAATACTGAGTTTTACCAAGACCATAAAATTCCCTGAATAATGTGCATTCAAATGTATAAATAAAAGTCCGAGGTAGATTTTTCTGCCACCTGAGAAAGGTCTCTCGTGGGGAATAACTCTGCTTCAAATTCTTGGTAGTGCGAGCAGCTCTGTGTGGGGTATGCCACCTGCTAGGTGAAGAATAATTATTTCCCTAAGAGTTTTAACCAGTTCTTGGATTTCAGTTGCCTGTGTTTTTAAGTATACCAAAAGTGTATATCATAGCAATTTAGCAGTGAAATATACATCAAGATAAGAAAAGCACTTTTAAGAGACATACTTAAGAGAAAACTTCTTCTTTGCTTTTTCTTCCCAACTAATTTGAACACACGTTTACCCGCTTTTCATTCCCTTGATTTTGATTCCATCAGGAGTTCTCTGAAGTCAAGTTCTGTTACTGGGGTAGAGAAGGTTTATCAGGACTCTTTCCTTTAAGGTCCTGGGTATTTCCGTCATCCCTGTGAGTCCAGATAGGTGACAGTAGCCAGGTTATAACTTACGCTGTGATTCAAGAAGATGTGAGGAATTGGGGGAAAAGCTGCAGGCCGCATGTTATAGTTGAAAACTGTCAATACAATTAAGCCAGGTGGATTCCATGACAACAGCGGGGGTTCGGGGCCTGGGCGGGTCTGCCGGGCCCCTGAGACCTGTGTGAGTACAGGTCAGTTCATTCATATCCCTTTCCCTGGGGAGTCAGGGGGCAGCAACATAGTTTGATGTCTAAACGAAGTAATCTCTAGAAAGAAAAGGGAGATTATATTTGTTAAACTGTATAAAAAAGTCAGAAGATAATATGGCTTTGTTCACAGTATTACATAAAGAAGATTAAAGACGAGGAACAAGCTGCTTAAACACTGTAAACTAATTAGTTCTATGAATTGTTTTCCCGAGGTTCATGAGATATGAAACATTGGCACCAGTGCGTGAAATACACTCTGCCTCAGTGCTCTTTTCAATTTATTTTTCTGTTAGTGTCACACGTGTGTATGTGTATGTGTGTGTATATATATATATTATATATATATATTTATATATAATATATATAGAAAGAGCCACCAGAAAGAAAGAGGTTACAGAGAGCGACCAAAGCCAGTTGGATGACTGAGGCTGGCATTTTGTCATCTTGAGCCTGGCACAGGAGGGCCCTTCTCTAATGTCCTACGCAAATGCCAGCTCCGTTTCCTGCCGTCCCAGGCCACAGTGTGCCGCCGATGTCATGCCAACGCCCGAGGACTCCTGCTGCTGCTCGGAGCAGCTCCGGGTACCGGCGGGCCCCGCCCCGCAGACGCCCCCTTCACGTGTCTCCAGACCTGGGACTTTTTGAGAACAGTCTAAGAAAACACAGGGTGAGGCGGGGCCGTGGGTGAGAGCAGCACTGGTCTCTAGAGCAACAGGACAGTTGCTGGAGTTTTCTGGTCTTCAAATCAAACACGTAGAGTATAATTTTCTTCTCTAAATAACAGATCTGTGTATATTTGCATAAACTATAATGGCAAGAACTTTTATGCAGCACGTTCTTTTTCAGAGATTTGTCTTTAAATTACATGTATAATATCATGAAAGGCCATGGGGTTTCTAATGGATAGAAGTGTTACCAGGAGACCGTTTTCTAGGCCTGACTCTGCACCCTCCTTTTTTTGTTTCTTTTCCTACATGTATTGTGGAAAAGGAAGAGATCCTCAGTACTTACCACGAGCGTTATGAGACTCCCCAGTGACTTCCTGCTATTCTCTGAGAACACTGTATCAGTATGCTATTCTCTTTCACTTTACTACCATCAAAAAACTCCAACTCTTCCTTCTTTTATTTCTCATTTATCTATATCTCTCTATTGATCTGTCTGTCTGTCTGTCTGCATCTATCTATATATCTATCATCCGTCTTATTTTTGGTGATATGGGGAATGAACCCAGGGTCTCACCCTGAGCTATACTCCCAGGCTCTTTATTTTATTTTGAGACAGGCTCTGGCCAAGTCCCTGACCTGGCCAGGTCGCGCTCAGGCCTGAGAACCTCCTGCTCCGGCCTCCCAGGGCCCCGGGATGGCAGCGTGCCCCTGCCCAGGTACTAGTGAGCTTCCCGAGGCGCTTGCTGTCAGTCCTCCGTCGCGGAAGCCCAGGCCAGCCCCGTGTGATGGCCGTGTTGGGTAGAAGGGTTACGAAGCCCACGGACCTTAGTTCTCATGGGGCCAGACTGCCCGCACTCCCGGCTCTAGGGCCACAGCCTGTCTCCCTCCTCCCAAAAGTCCCCGGAGTACAGGAGAACCGTGGGGTCTTGTCATTTTCCAGTGGGCCGTCTCCACGGAGGGAGACCTCTCAGTCCGTACTGCGGCTCTCAGGTCTCGGCAGGAGAGTGTAGCTTCCTGTTTCTTGGTGTGCACCTCTGACATATCCCCAGCCCTGGAACAGTGCCTGCCGTGTGGCAGGAGCTCAGTGAGGATGTGCAGGATGAATTACATACCCTGACGCCCCCTGTTCGCTCCCCAAACGCCTCTGGTCAGTTGCTACCCTTGTCGTGTCTGCCTAACACACCTCTCCTTTCGAGGCCATCTCTTCTCCTTACTTTGTTCAGATTTCCGTCTCCCCCGAGATTTCCTTTCTGCTCACTTTGGACCACGCTGTGCTCAGTGAGATCAGCTTCCCACCCTCCCGGCAGCGCGAGGCCCCAAGGAGTCTTCCCGGACTGTTTACTCCGAGAATCCGAGAGCCGCTTCTCTTGACTTCTGTTTGTCCTAACTCTGCTACCAGAATGACTTCCTTCAGTCACGCGTGTGAATGTATGGAGAAGAGCAGAGCCAAGATTGTTCCTGACAGGTCAGTGTGGGCCGCTTGTGTCTCCGCCCACCCCGGCCCACACCTTCCGGAGTCTCTGTTCTTGGTTCTGTTTCAGTTGTGGCTTCTTCTAAGGCCTGCGTGACACTGTACTTGAAAGTTTTGTTTGCCCAATTGCGCTTATCAAAAGGAACCAGGGATTCACATAATTGAGACGCTGTTCTGCGCTAAAGTACTTTGAAATACAGTGTTTCACCCATCTGGATTTCCACATAGTACCAAGGACAGCATTTTACAATATCGCATTGCATTTTTCAAAGTTGAACTCTTTTATTACACTCTGCCATAATGTATGACTGATGGTAATTTTTTTTTCTTTTGTCTTCGTCATTTAACAGTTTCTTATAGGCAGACAGTATCTGGGATACATTGTTGTTCCCCTTCATGGGACAGGAAAGAAGTAGTAGTTTGATACAAAATGCCATTGCATTTAACTTTAACTAGAAACAGGGAATGTTGAGTGGATAAAAATGCGAAAGGCTCTAATACATTTATTTGTGGAAAATTCTTTAATTGAAGCATTAGTGTATATTTCATTAAGGAATCGTATACAGTGGTAATATGTTCACTTTTCCAGTTTCATTTCAACTTCTGTATGTGTGAAGGGTACCTGTAGAGCATTTTGGAGGTGGATATGTATTATTCTGTATTTTCCAATGACTTTCTGAACTGTTATAAGCAGGTAGAGTACTCAGTCATCACATGATAGAATTAAATCAGTATTTCAACTGAACTTTGGGATTTTACTCTTTTTTTGTGAAAGTATTTTTAGAGTGCGCAAGTAATGCAGACTGGAAATCCTGTTTCCTTTTTATTGTTCTTCGAAATGCACTGGTATGCATTTTCCCCATTAGTTTAAGGTAGTGGAGTAATTTAAGACAATGGGTCTGGAGTCAGAGTATATGAAACTCCGATTCTTTATTTGTAGGATGGGGCTAATAATGATTCTATTTCGGGGCGCTGTGATGATTTGACATGTTACTCGAAAATGTCTTAGCGGTGTGCCTGGAACAGACTCACTTCAAAAATAGGTTTTGAATTACGCTTTTCTTTCGTTTAAGATTGTGCATGTATGCATGTGGGTGTATGTGCATGTGTGTATGCGTGCATGCGTGCGTGCGTGCGTGCGTGCGTGTGTGTGTGTGTGTGTGTGTGTGTCTGGCAGGGGACACCCCTGGAGGAGTCCCCTGGACTCATCTGGTGCCTTCTTGTTCATGAGGCAGTGACTTCCTGGAACACTTTTGTCTCTGTGACCTTAAAACCCATAGCGACAGCAAATCACTGGTTGACCTGAATAAGAAGAGCCATCATTGACGTTTTCAGCCTGTTTTCATTTATTGAGGTCAGTGCATTTGTGTCGAACAACCGATAACCTGCAAGAAAAATCCAGGGTAGCCCGGGCACTGCGCAATTATTACTCCAATCTGAGTTTAATTAGCGCCAGATGTGAAGGAAGTGCTATTTTTATTATCCATTACTGTACACTTGCTTACATATTTACCCTGGGGTGAGAGGTGTTTTATTAATTATTTTTGTTGGCAACCAAGACACTATTTGGACTTCTGAATTGAAAGTTTCCAACCTTTTCAAATACTAATAACCGTCATAAAAATGAGCAGTGATAGTGACCAAGTGTGACCAAAGCTTGGCACACTAGAGTGATTCATTGTTCAGATGAAGTCACTAGCCTTCATTTTTATGTGAAATGTCATTCCAAACCCTATCAAATTGCTTTAAATTTAAAATCCAAATCAAAATGAATTTCTTGAATTTGACCCTTTTAATCGATATGACTCGTCAAGAGGCATTTGCATCTCTCTGGGTGTAGCGTTCTTTCCTTAATTATGTCTTTTTGGAGCAGCCTTAGAGAAATATAAAAATTCCATAAATAAAACAAAAGTTTCATTTTAGGAAGCAGACTAATGAAGTGTGAGCCGCTCTAATGACAACAGTAAATGTGCGCATGAGAAAAACTCAATGCATTTACAAAAATAATTAGATACTAAGGGACTTCTATCAGCTCCAGAAGTAAACTCAGGTGACCCTGTCTTATTCCTCAAGACTGATGAGCTCTGGTTGGTACGTTTCTTCCTTTGCCTGTGCCGCTTTTCAGCATTTTTTACATGCTGTCTAGAAGTTTGCAACTTTCATGCTATATATTTTCTCCTGTCTGACTTTTATGACTTCGCCCATAAAATGTATTGGTTGTCGGAGTCTCACAAATCCTAAACTACTTAATGCCTGTGGCTGCATCCATTATGCTGTTTTGTGTTTGTGTGTGTGTGTATGTTTTCCTGACATCTGTATAGATAGCCTCTGAAATTTACAAAACCTTTGTAACTAATCCCATAGGTTGACCTGAGCAGGGGTAGTGTTTGTGGCTGCTAATTACACAGTGCAAACCTTGGGGAAATAGGCCCTTTGTTGATGATGAATTTGAACAAGCAATGAAACATTTCTAAATAATGCAGAGACTGTTCCTTGCCTAGGTCTTTGTGTGCATGTATCCTGTGCCTGCCTCTTTTTCCATGAATATCTGACCACTGCTTGATGTGCATATTGATTGCTGGGTCAGGAAGAAACTTGGGATACATCTTTGGCCACAAGGTGTAACACAAACAGCTGTGTAATGAGGCACATGTGGATTAGTAGGTATGACAAAACCAGTGGCATTTCTATGATGGCGTTATGTATCTGTCAAGGTTTTTGTCAGGCTTTTTGCTTCCGAAGGCTTGAAAACCTGTTCCTGTATTTCTGCGGCTATTGCTAAAAATGGCCAGAAATCCCACTGCTACCAATCAGTTATGCTACTTCTAAATATCAGCCTCTGATTGATGGCTTGTTAAAGTGGGTTTCAAAGCCAAGGAGAACTCTCTTGAGAGGAGGTATGTATTTGATTTAAGGTGTATTGATTTGCATAATTTAGCAAACAAACTACTAACAAGTTAGAAGTCTCAATACACTTACTTTTACCTAATTTAAAAAAAATACACAACTGTCCTGTGAAAAGGTCATAGTACAGGTGGAAGTCAGTCAAGACTACAACAGCCACACCTTGAGACCCTTTCACCTATGACTTGGCTATTATCTCAGTCCTACCCAAAAGAGAGTAGGATTATATAGACAAATTTTAAAAATTATATTTTGTATCGCCAAAAGATACCTGGAAAACAAAAGGAATGTAATAAATGCAGTAACCGGAGACCCTTTCATAATGGCGATATAGAGAATGTTCTAGGGCTATAATACCTCACATAAAGAAAGCCCTTTTCCACCATGCCCATGCAGCGATGCCCATTCAGTGTTTTTATAGTCAGTGTGCATCTCTAGGTCTGAATTTATACTGTAAGCCATCCAGAAAGAAAAGAATTCTTCTAGACATTACCCTACAGATTACTTAGTTTAAAAGACACAAGTTACTTCATCTGCTTTCGGGGAAGAGATTGCTGTAAGGTAGGTACATAGACATCTATATTTTAAAGCCTCTCTTTCCTGTTAATATCTTTGATATACATATGTACCTATTTGTTTCATTTTGAGAGCCTCACTAAATTGTCCTTGCTGACCTGGAACTTGTGATCTTCCTGCCTCACTTTCCTGAGTAGTTGGAATTCCAGACATATTCCAACACACCTGCTTCTCCCTAACCCAAAATTAAAAACGAAAACAAACAAACAAAAAACCCTCAAAAACCTTCTCCGAGCTTAGTTTTGTGCTCAGGTGCTACACAGCTCCTGCTGCTCCCTGGTATAGCCTGGCAGGACCTAGGACATAGTAATACATGTGCAATAAAGAGACAGTCAAGCAGCAAATGTAAGATTTGAAGGAGTTTTTCATCATCATCGATTTCCCATCCCCTTGATATTTGGCTTTTTATGTTTTAGGCTGTGTAAGTTCTAATGATTTCATTACGTCTCATTCTTGTTTGTGAGCCGCATCAAATCGTTTCATAGAGGAGTTAGGATATAATAAACATGAAAGGGCTATATTTCTGCTGTACAACCTGACCATGTAGTTTAGATGTTGTGAGTGTGTTTGTGAAAATAAACATTTTAAATGCAGTTAAATGGACTAAACATGAAGCATTTCTGTAGGGGTTTAAACTCAAAGAATCCTGAGGCCTATACTTCTAGGAATTAGATTTGATAGAAAGGCAATGAGCTGTTGCTCCTAAATTTTACTCAGATTGTCTTGTCGAGCTGGTCATTTTCATTTACTTTATAGTTAATTAAACCAGAGGGGGGAAAACAGCAGGAATAGAATGGTCTGTGTCGAAACTCTAAGCAACCCAGTTGGTAGCTTTGTTTAACAGGAAAGCAAGTGCTGGACCTCTGCTTCACGATGAGGTCTGTGAGAATATAGACTTACAAAGGTTTACATATTTCTGTTCTAAGTGGTATGTACTCTGTTGTGCTCTCAAGAGTGTAGTTCTTTAGAAATTTTCAAGCCAATCTGGCATCTTCCATCTCATGTTTTATTGATTTTCAAAAGGCACCATTTCAAACAGGTGCCATGCTGTGCATAAGATAAAGAAGTTTGCAATTCACTCTTGGAAAATATTTTGACATTAAACATTTTTAAAGGATCTAGGAAGTATTGATATTAATTAACAGTATCTCATTGCTCCGGAAATCATTCAGCCTGATGTTTTACAATCCCTAAGTGTAAAATCTCAGGAAAAACAATCCCAAAGGCTCTCCATTTGGGGTGGTACAAATGGACCATTCCCCTGAGGAATGTTTAATCACGCCGTGGGTATCCAAGACAAATCAATCCTAAGATGTACCAGTCTTTTACCAGGTTATATTGTTACTGGGATAGTCCTTCAATAGCCCTTAAAATTATACTGGCTTTTCAGGCTCTATTCCCCTTTTGGCAATGCGGCTGATTAAAACTATGCACTTTGAAAACATTGTGCTACAGAGAGCCTTCGAATCTTTTGATATTTTTTCCCCGGGATCCTCACCAAATCCTTTGATGTGGACAGCAGTGGCATTTTGTTCCTCTTGAGTTTCTTGGAAAGTTCACATAAACGGCCATTCCCTACCAAAACCCAGTACAGTTTCCGGTACTACATTTTCATAGGGTGTCACTGAGCCCTTGCAAACCATCTGCCCTTTCACACTTAGCTTGCTGAGGTCAGTGATACTGATAGCTGGGTGTGTGTGAGGTCTATGGAATGATTACCCGCCTCGCGAGCTCGGGTGAGGTTGCACCAAGATCTGTTTGAAAAGCTCATGTGTGTTAGTCCACAATGACAGATTAATTATTAACATTTAATACTGTATAACTTACAAGGGGAAAAAAGGATCGTTTATTCACTGTGCTACTGTGACACCTTAATTCAATGGGGAGCATGTTCCAAATGCCACAGGTAGTAACTTGAGGATATACCCTTGCACAGCTTATTGGGCTGTCATTTCCCAGCCAAGTAAACAGCTTGCTCTGGAAGTTTACTTAGTAGGGCACCGTCGCATGATGTGTAGAAGCAGGAAGTCTCCTCAGATTGCACAAATATTATCTTAAGAGTTGGATAAAATCTATTCTATTAGGCCGGGACTTTTCTGTAAATTTAATGGCCCATGAATGATAGCCATGAGGCATCCTAATTTGTTTTGGCGAAGTCATTTAGAATGTCCTTAAGTGCTCATTCTCCTGCCTGGCTTTTCCTCTTTGTGGCCTGTCACTGCTCTTACCCCGGCAGGCCAGCCAGTTGTCATTTTGGAACATGGCGACCTGTGAGGAGTCGTTTTCATTGCGATGTAGATTTAACGAGTTAAAGTGGTATTCTTTATATTAGCTAAGAGTCAGCCACGCGGACCTGGCATCTTTTCACACAGCTGATGGCCTATAGCTGTGCTCTCCAACAGGTTAAAGCCATCAGCGATGCCATAGATGGGTGAATTGCAGACGGACCATTTCTCATTGTCAATGCAGACAGGCATAGTTGCATGCCAGCACTTCCCTGTATTATATTAGTCATGCTTGGAGGAAAACTCAACAAGGGTTTCTGATCCTCTGGGAAATTTTTACATACAAAATTGGAATTCAGACTGTCTGGAATCCTTGAAAACTCTATTCTGGCTGTTCTGTGCTGATGACTATTTCTTAAAGTGGAAGACAATCTGTAAAATATTATTGATTTCATGGCGAACTCGGAGAAGTGACAAAGACAAAGGTTCTTTGGCAGGGCGTGCAGACTTACCCGGATGAGGCAGCCAGGCAGACACCCAAGTATCGGCTGAGTGACAGCTGACGAAAGGGGTGCATGCTCTTCCATTCTGGTGGACTATTTCCTTGAAAGAAGAATGTGAAGCCAGTGATGCCCCATCTTATTTTCAAGAGGAAGTAGAAACTTGTGGTGTGTATGAAATCTCTAAATATTCATTCAGTTTACTTTGCAACGTTGTACTGGCTGGAAGATGGGTGTGTAGAGCTGAAGTTGTATCACAGGCCACCGGTTCACACCTGTCTTTTCTTTCCATCTAAATCTAAACTGTGACAGTGGTGAATGTTAAAGTCAAATGGGTGTCCAGCTATTAATGAATTAACATGTTGAATTAGAACACTTTAGCTGGGAAGAGTGCATCATAGTGTGGTATCTATTGTACTCCAAATGGTACAGTGTTTTTCTCAGTGTGTTTTTTCAGATTCATTTTGCTTTGGAAATTGGATCTGTCGTAGCCACGGTTCCTGACTTGGGCATAGTTCTGTCAGCCTCCTCAGTGAGCTGCCATTGACATTAAGACAGGACAGGATCCCTACTCATAATCCAGAGGAAACAGCCTGGTTGTCATCTGTGCAGACATGTTGCTTTTGTTGGTGCGCACATGCAAAGTGGAATCCATAAGAAACTGACTGATTTCCTGTTTTGGGAATTTGAGAATAACTTGAACAAGATAGATGAGTAAAGAATCACTGTAAAGATCCACACCCCACTGATATCCGTAGGGCCAGTCTGCTAAATGCCAGGGTGGGTTTGCAGTGATTGAAAATGATGTGGCTTTCCCGAGGCAAGCTCTGAGTTGTGTGGAGTGAAGAGCCAGAGGCAAAGTTTCAAACAATGTCGGCTGTCCAAAGGTTACGACTTCCAACGCTGGATCTCCATCAGTAACAACATCTTAGAAGAGGGCAGAGTTGTTTGCAGAAAAACAGTGATCAGGGTCCTTGGAATGAGCCATGCAACCCCAGGAGGTATTGTGCAGGTGAATGAAGAGTTCAAGCAGGTGCTGCGGGGAGGGGCCGGGGGCTCCTTTTACAGCGTCGAGATTCCTGCAGGGGCTAAGAATATCAAAGGTTTCTTCAGATAGCCTTCAGCCTTTTCATCAGCTCGACATTTGCGTCCCTGGGCCGGACCAGCTTTATTTCAGTGCTGAGTACGCTCAGGTGACCCAGCCAGCTCGTGTTACTGATCACTATCTGTTTGTCATTCTAGCTCTTTTACCTCCCACATGACTTGTACCTTTTTGGTGCAAATAAGCTGCCCGAGCTGGCTTGAGCCTTGTGGTGCAGATGTCTCTAATTAACTTGATTGAAACAGGTCCATGAGATCCTATTGCCGAGCCTGACAAGCCCCACTGTCCTTGGCTGAGCAGTCACCTGGCCACCTGATGTGTGCCTTTTGCTGATGTCCTCTGGGCAAAAGTTATTAACGACTGAGGTCTTCAAGTACCTGGTGCTTTAATATGAAAGCTGTGGAGTGATGGCTGCTAATGAGCCACCAGGAATGCAAGAATGACATCAAGTTCTTGTTTAAATTCTGAGACTGTCACTTGAGATCTCTAGTGTTTAACATCCAAAATGTTATCATTTTTTATCATTATTTGTGCTTTCAACATTATTATTTGTAGTGACTGGGAGAGACATGATCTTTACTCACTGCGAGCATAAACCCTTCAAACAGGAAATATTTCATGACTGCGTGGGAGAGAGTGATAAAATACATATTAAACAGGTGCTTGGAAGTGCTGGTTTGACCAGTCGTGAGATCTGTGCGATGTCCAGTTACCGTACATGAAACTAGTCCCACGCATTACAAAGAATGGACTTTTTAATTTCCTTCAAAACACACATTAACTCTCATTTCTGTAGAATACTAATTGAATCAATCATATTTTACATTTTGCGCATGTGGCTTGGTGCATGTGTGTGTGTCTTCTATGACTAACTATTGCTTTTTCTACAGTGTCCAAAACTTCTGCATGTCAGAGCAGATTAAAGACTATTTTGGCTGGAAAAAAGCATAGTGATTATTTCTAAACTCTGTCGACACAGATGTGACTTATGAAGTGTTGAAAGAAACAATCAAAGCATCTTTAAATATATATAAACACTACCGTGCTATAGTATCCATAGCTATTCTTTGCTATAGATATAATGTCAAGCATTATATACAAACACCAAGCATTATAGGAAAATAGAACACTAAATTCTTTAATTTTACATTCTGTTTTTCTTGGTTACCATGTATATGGGAAGTGATTGCCAAATACAACCTCAGAGTGCACTTTTCCACAGCAGGTGTGCTGCCAGGAATTGTCACAGTCCATAGTCTAGTGTCACTAAGCAACATAGCTTCACCCTGTCCACAATTTTCTAGCAGACTAACCTAGCAGTGGTAGTTTATAACTACTTATTCAGTTCTCATTTCTCAGTAAGAGGACGAATATTTCTATCCTCAACTGACTAGCATGACTTTGCAGACTATGTGGCCCAAAATAATGTGTTAAAAAGATAGAGCTATGGTTCTCGTCAACGCTAAGGACGAGACAATGTAATTGGGGCCCTGCTCTTCTGTTTGAAAAAGATCACTTCTATAATTGGACACTTCAAGTGCAATAACATCCTCAGTCCTATGTGATCCCAGGAAATGAAGAGCTGCCAGGGGGCTGTGAAGGTGGTAACTTCACCATGGAGAAAAGCCCAGGAGAGGGATTTAGGGAATTGGCAGCAAAGGGAATCAAGAGAGGCACACAGGGGGAGTTCCCACGCAGGTACAGAGGTGTCCGGCTGTGGTGCCCAGTCTTGCAGGACATGAAAGACCAAGCACGCTCAGAACGGGTCTCCTAGAACGAGGACTCACTTGGGCTCCTAGCCTGGGAGGGCCTGGTAAAGCAGGTGGAGGAAGATAAAGAGAAAAAGGAGGTGAGTTACGAGGCAAAAGGCTGATTCACACAGATGACAGTAAGTCCTAGTGGGCCTGTGGCACTGGCGTAGGTTCTGAAAGATACGAGAAAGAGCGAAGGAAATAGCAGAATTTGTTAACAAGTGGGATTCTGTTGAAGGAAAGATATTTTAAAAAATCTTTCTTCTTATTTTATTAGTCTTCTGGGCAAGTTCACCAGAGAGTATAGAGAGGTGAAATTATAAAAAGTTCATTTTATCCATTATTAACAAATGTTAATTTCTGACAGATACAAGGGAGAAGGATTTATAGATTTTCAAAGGACGCCTGAGGGTTGATAGAGCATGTAGAGGCACCTTTTAAACGTCTATCTATGCACTGTTAGGGCAAAAATTAGCAATGGACTGGTTGTGTCAGCTTCTCTGTTTAGTCCTCTGGTTTTAATCAGATAAAACGGCGAGAGGCATTAATGGCTCGTTTGCTGTTATACCACTATTTCTGGTCAAGTCTCAGGACTGACATACGTGTGGTAATTGGAATTAGTCATTTCCTCCCGTATACTTCATCGGCCTCAGGAGCCGCACGATGGTGATTGGATGTCACTGCTTTTGCTCAGGGTGGAGGTTTAAAATACCATTTCTGGCTGCTCAGAGAGGGTCTTCTGGAGGACTGTATAGCAGGCCCAGGGTCAGGAAGTTAGCCCAGGTAGTCCCAAGACCCCCATGCCGCCATTTTTCAGGGGCAAAAGGAGACGGCAGGCGAGTACTTTGCCTTTGACAGGGGTAGTGTCATAGCAGAAAAAACACCTCCTCCGATGAGAGCTGTGTATCTGAGTTTCCGAGCCCCTCCTTATGAATTTTAGACTGAGAATCTCATTCTTTTGCAACTATCATTTGAGAATCAGAGTAATTATTTCCTATTGCCCTTTGTGGAATATAGCTATAATTGCATTACTGTTAACGGTGTTCGCATTAACACTTAATTGTTAATGTCCTCCTAATTTGGAAGAAATCATCACCTCTTCATATTTCATTGCCAGAAAGAGTTGTTAAAGTCAAAGAGAATAATTCAAAGCTTCCAAGTAGAGGAAAAAGAATGAACATCTGAATTCAGAAACAGAACTTGTCAAATGGTTTCTCTCTCAGGTGTGTGTGTGTGTGTGTGTGTGTGTGTGTGTGCACACACGCGCGCATGAACGCTACATATGTGTGTTTTCTTTTAAGGTATTGTACATCTGTTTCATTTTGAGGTTAGACCACAGTGCACACTTGTGCACTGGAAGGTAATAGGGATTCCTGTGGTGTTAGAAATGCCTCCAGGGTTCACGGTAGGAAAGGGCCAGTAACTTTCTCTCATAGCTGACATCCTGTTTGAGTGTTGAAAGACACATTAACAAGAAAAGAAAGACACCACTGTAGCAAGGTCAGCCAGATGGTGGTGGGCTACAGGCCTTGACTTTAGGACGATTGTTAACTTCTTCCTTCAGAGTATACTGACCTGACTGTTGTTACCAACCACACAATTCCTTGGCTTAGCTCTGTAACAGGAAGCTGAAATATTTTGAGAAGTCTTTATTCAGGCTTGAAGAAGAGGGGGAGAAATTAAATCAATCGTGGAATCTGTTAAGGGAAATGTAACTTAGGGTATTTGAAGATCTACTTTAATTTGAATACGTGATGGTCAACGCTATGATCCTGGCTTAGAAAGGATTTGTTTAAGGTCTAAAATGAATAACTCAAGTTGGGGAATAAAGGGTAGTGCTTCATGGCTGTGGGACCCGTGGAGTAACACAGGCCCCAGGACTCAGACAGGTCTAGTTCTTGGCTTAATGCTATACTGCTACTCTAATGAAAGTCTAAAACATAGTTAACAAGGGGCTGGGGATTTAGCTCAGTGGCTCAGGCATCTGCCTTGCAAGCCCAAGGTCTGGGGTTTGATCCCCAGTACCACACTCTACAACGCTGAGCATAGTGGCTCATGACTGTTATCCCACCACTCAGGAGACAGAGGCAGGAGGATAGCTGTGAGTTTGAGGTTTGCCTGGGGTATGTAGTGAGCTCAGAGGCCAGCCTGAACTACAAAGTGAGACCCTGTCTCAAAAAAAAAACAACAAAGTTGTTAACAAGCCCACATTTTCATTTTGTGCGAGAGTCTTTCACTTCAAAGTTAATCACTTAGTTGGTATTGCTAAGCCCTCGGTGGTTGTAGCAAAATTTGGTTTGAATTTCAGCAAATGTGTTTGAAGCCAGATTTTCCTTAACCACCCATAAGTAATTAAAGTCTGTATTCTTATCAACACAGACTGGTCTGACAACACCTCAGACTGGTTCTTTTTTTCAAAAAACGTCATTTACTTATGCAACTGTATGTCTTTGATGCTTACGAGATGCCAAATAACCTGTTTGACCTAATTTTTCTTTTAACAGTTCAACTGGCTATTATTACCTCAAGTGTAGTCTATAGGTCATTGTTGAAAAGGTAAGAGGATTGCTTACTATGTTTAGTTTTATACGTTCCAAATGAGACAACTGTCAGAGCTGACATAGCAAAACCATCCATTATTTTAGTACTTATACACCCCAGAACACATTCCTTAATTTCTGAGCATGTGATTGTTTATATTATAGACAGCCAAGTTAGGTCAACATATTATAGATAGTCAGACAAAGCTGGAGAGGGTCAAAAGAAGAGAACACATTATAACTCTGGCCAGTGGCACACCTTTGGGTGGTTAGGCCTCAATATAAAGACAACGTGACCAGGCTTACATAATTCCCCAAGGGATAAGATAAGTGGTAACACCTGGCCCAAGAAAGTCTAGGTAGACATCAATCCTGTGGACGACCAGCCCTCCAGATCCACCCTTTCCTTTCCTCAAACTGTTCTTTGCTCTTGCTACGTACACTCGCACCATCACTGGCTTCCCCGTCCGAGCGATACTACCTAAGCGACTAGTCTTGTGATCTTATTGGTTGATCAGGATTTTATCCCACATTGTACCTTCCTCGTGACTTTATAAAACTTTCCCTGTGAAGTGGGGCCCCTGCATCCCACTTGGGTCCGCGCTTGACTCTCTCAGAAGATGTCTTTTCATAGAAATAAATATTTCCTACTCTGAACCTCCACTGTTCCTTAGAATGGACTCTTCAATTGTGCCAACAGGAACTCGGCACATCTGACATCTAGCAGGTTGGGAGTTGTATGATTTCCCTTCTGTCGTTGGGAGGTTCTGTGTCACTTAGACCTGGACAGCTTCAAAAACACTTCCAGCGTGGGAGGGGCCTCGTCCTAAGGAAAGTCACCCAGCACCATAACTACCAGGAAAGGACCTTTAATTGGTTTCTGCTAGGCGGACTTGATTTCTTATCAAGTGAGGCACTGACAAGTAAGGAAAAACACTATTCATTTTATTTTACTCTGTGACTCATTAACTTTATTTCTCACAAACACCCTTCTCTTCCAAGTTCTCTCATTAAAAGCAATTTTGTTTTTTCTGCCTACGGGTGACTGTTTTTAAAAAAATATGTGCATTTTGACAATGTGAGTCTTGCCTATTTAAAGCTGCAAGTATAATTTCTTTGTATTGGGTGATAAAATTTCTTACTGACAAAACAAAGGACAGTCAAGATTTCTTCCTTTTGGAAAACCTGTGATTTTCCATTTCTTTACCCACATTTGAAAGCACAACATACATAATTCTGCTTTTAAAAAAGTCATATGACTTAGTTTGTGATCATTTCTATAAAGACGGCATTAAGTGTTAAATGAAGCATAAATAGATCATGAAAAGAGAAAAATGCTGTGTTGCAGTGGAAATTCCTATCATTATGAACCTGGTGTAAAAAATCTTAAGCCAGATTTTGATGTCTGTGTGTACACATATATTTGTTAGCTTTTCTTGATTCCATCTGACTCGCTGTGCCAAAGGAATGAACCTTAGGTAGTGGGTCGCTGGCCTTTTTCCTGCTTCTGGCTGGGAAAGACAACATGACAGTGTTTCCAGGCCCTGCTGGTCCTCAGAGCTGGGTCTTCCTACTGTCCCTGAGCCTGCGTTCTCCTTCTGGATCAGCGAAGCCAAAAGGTACAGCTTCTGTATAAACAAACTCCAAAAAAGCGTTTCTTAACTTATTCCACTAGGTACCACCTTCAAAATTTTTGATATCTGCACATATGACTTATGCTAGAATGTAGTTAACAGTTTTCTTTACAGATCCTAGTATTGTTTTACTTAATAGTTTTCTGTGTGTGTGTGTGCGTGTTTGGAAATGTCTTTGCCATCTGCTACATTTCCCTTTGTCATGAATAAATAATATTTGCCTTAAGTAAGTCAACAAGGCTCTGATCCTGATGCAGACTCTCTTAGTAAAAAGTAGAGATTGGCCAACGTTAGAGGAGCGACAGAGACATGTTAGCACCGGGCTGAGACTTTCTCCATTCCTGCCTGAAAGAGGATCCCTAAAGGAATTAGCTCGTCAGGGTGTGATTCATTGTTAATGTTGTGTCCACGCAGAACCTGCAGTTCTCCTAGTACTGTTAGAGATCTAGGACACCCTCTTTATAAATAGGATGATGCTGAGCAAGCCCCCCTGTTACTTGTCACGGTATCTAAAATTCTACTATTATAATCATTGCTTTAGATTTATATTTCGATTTTGTTCCGTAATTACCTATTTAAATGTAAATTGCTCTGTAACCTCTTAGTAGTCTTCTAAAGATTGGTTTTCCTTATTTAGCAAGACTAAAGTTCCAACAAAGGACACAGAGTAGAGACCCAGGCGGTGGAAGAAGGAAAAGAAGTGCTTAGGACGAACATAGCACCTTCCCAGTTAATTTAGGGTTGCAGTCTTCTCTTAAGCATTTCTCTGGGCCTAGAACAGCCTGTCTTCCTTTTCTGCTAACTCCAGCTGTCATACTTTCCATAACATGGGAGTCAAATACCAACGTGTTGGAAGCCTTCCTTCATGACCCACCCCAAACACTGAAGGCTCTGAGCATCTTGCTTACCGAACACTCTAAATTACCCAATACCCCTTTGTGAGCTCAGTTTATCTCCTTTTGTAGATACCAAGTGAGCGGGGTATGAAGGCTATGGAGACAACGTTGACGAACACTGAATCATATAATGAGAAGATTAGTCCTTTACGGACCTAACTTTATTGGCAGTGACAGAAAGTAGGAAAGGCAAATATTACAAAGCAATTTCCTGTCACCTGATTTCGCAAGAATATTCTTCTGCAGGCCACGCAGCTGGGGAAGGTAGCATTCCAACCACCCAGATCTGGTCCAGTGACATCAGCCTTGTTCCCATAGGTATGAGTCATTAAAGCAGATTTTGAAGCCTGCGAGGGTGTGGAAGTGGGGACGGGAATCTGAAAGAGAAACCATTTCCAATCCTTTCAGCTCTAGTTCCCAGCTGTCCTTGAGCTCTCTTTCTCCCTGCTGAGTGACCGGCTGGAATGCGTGGACAGGAAGGATAAAGTATTATCTCTGCCAAGTGTAGCAGTGACTCAGCATTTAATACCTGCACCTTTGACACAAATTATGGCTTAACAGAATTTATGAGCTGTTCACCCCCATTGTTTCTAAAGCCACACGGGGTTTTAGTGTCATAGGAACAAGGTTTAGAAACCCGAGACTATTTCAGTGAAATGATGGACCCCCTAAATAACTCGGGCATCCTCTGTGGAATCCAAGTTCACAGAAAGCGTTGGCGTCAGGAACACCTGGGGTTGAATCTTAGTTTTCTGGAGTCGGGTGGTGGCGACTCGAGGGCAGCTCCTTGGCCTCGCATCCTCTGTAGCACTGTGCGTCTTCCCGGGTGAGTGAGAGATGGTAGCGAGGCCCGAATCTCACATCCCGGGGTTACCGTGTGTCTGGTCAGGTTGGGTAGCTGCAAAGCACAGGGCACTGCCTGGCACCAGAATCCTGACGCTGTAGCTTCTCTTCCTTGTCCTTGTTATTGAGCCCTGGCTTGCTTAGATTGTGTGTCATTGTGAGGGATTCTTTCCATGTCAATAGATGCCATGCGAATATATTGAAAATGAGAGACTCCCTCTGTAAGGGAACTGGAACACCCAGAGCGCAAGCAAAGCACGTCACCACCATGTGTACGATCCGTTTCCTTGGGAATAAAACTTTTGATAATTACTCAGTTTCTATTTATTTGATCCGCAGCTAAGGGGGAGTTAAGTTCTTACATACTCATTGTTGAAGCTTCATGACCACCCTTCTGGCTCCCAGATTATGAGGCAATGCCCAATATTTATGAGGCATCTTTGCAATAAAGCAAAACTTTGCTGTTCCGCCATGTTGTCCAAACTCACTGGTCCATATTAATTCTAACGTTCCACATAACTCGTGACAGTACAGCATCTAGGAAAGTGCGAGAAATGACATTGAGTTGTCATCTTAGGTGTCCTCCAACCATTTTCTTTAGAGGTTTAAATGTTGGTGTTCACCCTCTATGAGTATCCAAGAAAAGACGGCCCGGGGAGGGATTTGGAAAGAAATGAAGGTGAAATCTGGTGTAATATGTCATAACTTGGGTCATATTTGAAACTGTAAAGCTTGCTGTTGCTGCTGGTAACCATTGGCCTAAGGAAAAGCCACGGTTCAGAAACTTGCCCTGAATTGTTTTTCTTTAGAAAAAAATCTCACACAGAACGGAAAGTTTGGGTCACAGGTGTAAGCCCTTAGGCCATGCTTCCTCGGTGAGCTCAGTGTTGGTCTCAGGGACAAAAAAAGAGCAAGAGTTTTGCATTAAAAACAGATTTACCTCTTCAGGCGGAGGGTCGGCTGGGAACAGATCTCTGTAAGCGTGCTGAGTCAAGTGAGAGCGGGAACAGTAGCCATGGACTCGCGGCGTTTATTTTTCCCTCTCTTTCCTGGCATGATGGATCTGGCTCAGGGATTTAGTTTTGCTTCGGAGTTCTTTCTGTGTGATAAGTGACAGTTTGCTACTCGGGGGCTGGTAGTTAATTTGAGCCTATGGGCGACGCCCCTCTTGCCAGGGATTCTGTTTGTAACCGTTTGCTCTGTGGGTCTAACTCAACTGTCAGGAGAGCAGAGGGCTGAGTTATTGGCGTTCACTGTGGAAAGCTTGGGCAGGAAATGAAACTGTTCACCACCTCAGAGAAGGAGACTTGTGGCAGGGAAGGGAGTGACTAGGCCCAGAATCCTCTGTGATGGTCTCTTTCTCTGGAAAATCAAGAGCAGATTTGTCCTCTGAGGAAGTAGAAACAATCGGCTTTGAGGCAGCACCACCACTGTGACCAGCCTCACCTTTGCGAAAGTAGAGTAGTCTCTTGCTCTTTCGAGTTCATTCAGGGGTGGGGGCGAGGATATTTGCCCTCTTCATCTCAGAGTGTCTCTGGGCCCACGTTTGATGGGTTGGGGAAGAAAGCTGGGTATCCTGAGGCACGTAGTTCTGGAGGAGGGGCCAGTCTTCCTCGAAGCTGTGAAACAGCTGATACTCTGACCCCAGGGTTGAAATGCCAGCCAGCCAGGGCTCCGAAGTTAGAAGGTTAGGGAAGAGTGTGCCCCAAGTTATTTTCCTACCTCCTTTTTAGTCCTTATAATGTTCCCATTGTCCCTTCCCTTAGCCGTTGCTTCTGGTTTAAAGATTGATATTAAAGTTTCCTGAAAGCTCTCTTGAGCTTTGAAATTATTTTCTTAATGCTGTTAACCCACTTGCCATGATGTTCTCATGCAGAGTAAACCCTGATCTAATAGAAGGCACTTGATGCTGCGTGGGACATTTTCAGTAGGAGGTCCTTAGATAAGGCCTGGTGGATACGACTTTATGCCTTCAGAGTCAGTGTTAATAACTTCATATCATCCTCAGAAGGAGCCAGAAATAAATAGCATCTGTTAGAAAGAAAGGACAAGAAGCATATGAAAGAGTATAGAGAACTCTTTCATAATGAATTTAAATTGTAAGAAAAATTTTTTATAGCTTCCCCAAGTAGCAGGCATTTTTTTGTTGTTATTTCCTTTCTTTTTTGGTATCTGGAATCAAACACAGGACTTTGTGCTTGGCAAGCAGGCATGGCACCACTGAGGTAAATTCCTGGCCCACAATGGGCAATGTTTAATCTTCAGTTTACCACTTCTTTGATTATTAAACTCCCTCTTATCCCCATAACAGACTCTAATATTTTATTTGTTCTCTAAATTGCTGAGGTCAGTTTTTTTACAAGGTATCAGAATTTCTATCACGAAATCTATGTGTTTTGTGAAATATATGTACACATATACAAATATGTATGTGTGCTATGTCACACATCTTTGTTAGGAAAATATTGGAAGATAGTCCTGAAATTAATTAAGTATAGTAGCTTACCTTTTCAGCTCTAGTATTATTTTTTTTCTGATCATAAAGTATATATATCCTGTCATTGAAGAAAACTGAAAGTATATTTTAAACACACTGATGAACATAAACTTTATTTGTAATGCCACCAGAACATATTACATTGATTGGATTTGGGATATGTGTGTGAATATCACAGGATTAAAATGCTTCTATATATTATTTTATAATGTGCTTTTTAATTTAGTGATATCTGACATTTATTTCACTGACCAAAGTAAACGATTTCTTAATGTTTAAAGAATGGTTTCAGTTTTACTTTAGAACCAAATAAAAAGTAGGCACTTACACTGAGGAGTACATACAGAACTAAGTCTGCCCCATCTCCTAATCTGCCTCTGCTCTTCATACATGAGGAAACTGAGTCCCAGAGAATATGAGATATACTCAACATCCCAGTGAGAGCTGGTGACAGGCTGGACGCGGTTCTCCTGCGTCCCTGAAGACTGTTTTTTCTGCATATACTTCTTTGTTTAGTATTTCTCTCTATGTCATACATGAACTTTAGATTAATGAACATTTGAAGCTTAATGTGTGTATACACACACACACACACACACACACGAGCAAACCAACTATCATCTATATATTGTGCTTGGGAGAATAAGACTGAAAGAAGAAAAGCAAATGGCTTAGCTGAGACCACTGATTGGCTTGTTGGAGAGCTGTGATGATTCTCCATCATAGGAAGGAGGCATTCTGGGTAATACTACCCCATGTGGAGGGATACAGAGTGACATTCTGCTAGCTGTGTTCTGCTCTATCCTCATGTTTTGACCAGAAATTTTATCCTCATGTTTTGACCAAAAATTTAGCATAAAGATATCCCTCTATCCCTTTTGTCCTTTTCCTCTCTCTTCTCCAGTTCGTTTTGCATACGTTCTCCTACACAGACTTTCTTCCTATTTACCAATTCTGAGTTCTGTCAGTTCTGCACTCTTCGCTGAGAAGACAACTGCATGTAATTTTAGAGCCACATAATTTTCCTATGGTAGGTATGTGCGTGTGTCCTGGTATTTTCAGGATTTCTGCAGTGATCTCACGGTCTAACCACATTCTTGGCAAAAATGGCCGTTCTAAAGAGTTGCAGGAAATAATTGATCAAGAGGTCGCTCTGCACAGGACACATTGGAATTTAGTTAATGTGTAGCCTGAAGCAAAAGAGCCTTGCTACTTTCAAGGCCCTTTGAAAACATGAACAAGTATTTGGTGAGAACTTCAGAACTCAGTTAAGCTGTCTTTGATTCCGAAGATATCCCTAGGGCCAGTGAATAAATTACAGGCCTTTAAAAACATATTTAATGCCTATATTAAATAATTGATTCTTTATGAACTAACATGACTAAATAGGCTAGTCAAGTTATTGCTAGATTTGCTTAATTTTCACTACCTTTAAAATAATTCTTTGCTTAAAGAAGTAATAGCAGGATCCTTTGTTATTCTTGTAAAAAAAAATTCAACACTTGTGACCTGCAGAAGCAAGACTGCCTTCCAAAGCAGATCCAGGTTGGTTTAGCTGAGTACAGATCTCCCCTGTTCTCTCTTGCTTGGATTAAAACTTCTAGAAAGGATCTTTTTCTCCACGTTCGATATGGAGCACGCAAATCCTCTCTTTAGGGGTGTATTGAGTGGATTTCCAGAGATGCTATTTGGGTCTTGAACTCAGTGACTTACTAGGCGGTACCTTAGTATTTTTAAAGAGCTCTATTAAATAGCTGGCTCTCTAAGCCAAGTTTAACTTCTGCATGTGTCTACTTTGTCCTTGCTTCATCTGAAAAGTGCTTGAAACTACATGTTGTAATTATGTTTTTCTTGTGGTGTGGGTGATCAAACCCAGGCCCTAGGACATGCCATGCAGGCATCTTACTGTTTATCTGTACTCCAGTCCAAATAGGAATACCTCAACTCATGCTTTTACTTTCAAGCTCTTGCTTATTTAGGAAAATCTTATGCTTACTTATTTTTCATTTTGAAATTTTAAAGTCTCCTGAAATCTGGGAATTGGAAGAGATCATAAGAGCCATCAAGTAGTGTGATTTCTACCTTTTTAATTTAAATGTTTAGTCAAAATTTTGAGATTTCTTTACTCTGAGAATATGAAGGAATACAGGATACTTTAAAAAATACTGAGCTTCTGTGCCTGAGATTGTTATTGCTGTCCCTTTTAAAGAGCATTCCTACCATTAAGAACATGGCAGGCATGGAATAAATGTGAAATGTGCTTTAGTTTTTCCTTCTTCAAATCATGACAAGTTTACTTGTGTCTTTTTTTAACAACCATATTCCTCCAACCATCATAGGCACCCATTGGAAGACACAGCTTTCCTGTGGCAGTTTCAGTGGATTAGTACCTCTGATGATTCTTCAAACTATGATAATGCTGGTATCATTTAGCCTCTGCCTCCTTTTCCTTTTTTGCTAGGATATTGAAAGTAGATCAATTTCTTTGCTAGTTTCAGCTTTGTTTTTATATTTTAAATTACAGAGGGTCTTGGTTTGGTCAACATTGCTTTCTTTTCTTTCTTTCTTTCTTTTTTTTTTTTTTTTTTTTTTTTTTTTTTTTTTTTTTTTTTTTTTTTTTTTTGAGACAGGGTCTCGCTTTGTAGTTCAGGCTGGCCCTGAGCTCACTATATAGCCCAGGCAAGCCTGGAACTCAGCAATCCTCCTGCCTCTGCCTCCCGAGTGCTGGGATTACAGGCGTGAGCCACCACGCCTGGCACTGTGGTATGTGGTATTGATGGCTGGTGGGCGTGAGTCACCATGCCCAGCATTGTTTGTGGTTACCAAAATCTAACTCAGGACCTTGCGCTTGCGAGGCAGGCACTGGAACCACTGAGCTAAATCTCCAGCCCCTTTCTTTTCTTTTTTTTTTTTTTTTTTTTAACAAGAAAGTAAACAGTTGATACCTTTGTTTAAGAATGAGGTTCTACTCACTCAAGTTTTCGATAAATCAGTTACACTGATATGCTGCCTGGGTGACAGACTGCAACCGAATCTCATTATTCATACATGTCTGTGTGATGTTACTAAATCAATTTGTGCTGTATCCATTTTGCACTCATGGGTAGTTCACAGTCCCTCATGAGCAGAAATAGTCAGCAGGCAATAATAGAAGACATGGAGCAGAAATGGATGAGACCCATAATTCTTTGCTTCATGGTGCTAGGTCTATTTCTTAAATTAATTTCTCATATTTTTTTTCCTAATTTTGGTCCCACTAATATCAGGAAGACTTTAGTAAAATTACAAAGCAGATACTTTCCAAAACTTTACATATCATTCTGCTTTTATTCAATACAGATTATTAAATGAGGGGACAGAAAAGGTCCCTTACCTGAGTAGCATATAGGTCATTTCTACATGTATTCCTTATTGGCTTTCATGGTTTTTCTGCAGCACAATAGCATTTCCTGTGTGAAGCCAGGAGATTCAAAACAACATGCAGAAAAGTTGCCTTTATGGTACCAAAATATTTCCTAAGGATAAATGTTGGAGTTGAGCATGCAGAGTAGAAGAAGGAACTTGAAGTGACAGTCACCTGCCCAAGCCGCCAGCCTCTGGTTTCTGTTGACAATACAGACAGAATCCTGGCTGTTAAAGCCAGGTCTGGTGAAGTGCTCATTTTCAGCTGATGTCTGCTCAGGGGGGATTCCAGGTAAACTCACCTGTCACAGGGCTAGTCAAGACCATTTTTGTGTGTTTGCTGTTGTTGGGCATTTCACCTCTGATCACTTTCCTTCTGCTTTTGTGCAATGATGATTTTCTGGAAGAGAATGCCAACTTCACAAAGTCTTCAACCGCTTTACACTCAGAGAACCCTAGGAGAGAATATTTGCAACATTCAAGAATTCAATCTTTTGTACACTCTGAACTCATTAAACCTGGTGAGTTTAGCCAAGTGACTCCGCCTCTGTGGGTTTCCAGCAGTCGCTGGATTACGGTGTGGGGTGGAGGGGGATAGAAGATCTTTAGGACCTTTCTCACTTCAGCCTTTCTGTTTGTCTGTAGTTCTACACTTTCTTTGTTCCCCCAGAGCATCTCATTTTCTGTGTCTGGGTCTTGAAAAAAGATGTGCTCCACTTGACATTTGACATACTGAAATAAAATATTCAATTTCAAAGTAAATTCGAAGATAGAGGTATTCTTTAGGCTAAAGAATAAGAAATCAGGTGCACATTTATGAAAAAGTGTATTTTGTCAAGAGAAAAAATTAAGACTTGTACCTAGAGAGCCTTTGTAGAGCATTAAAATACAAAAGACAAAGATCGAGGATGCATTTATTAAAATACCAGGAATATTCTGGCGAAGTTTCTGAAGACTATAATTCTCGTTTTTTCTTCCTGACACATGATGGGTGACTACATTTTCTATTGCATACAGCAGAAGGCAACACAAAAAGTACTTCCTAAAAAGCTCAGTGTTCTGTACGAGAAACTTGATCACTTTAGCAATGTTTTAAAAAGGGTTGTGAAGTGGAAGAGAATTCAAGGCTTACTTTCTCTCATGATTTCAATAAATAATTCATGACACCGATCCACATTAAGGTCTTCCAGCACTCTGTTTTCTGCATCACGAAATCGCTACACAAAGTGTTTATTTAAAACTATGGTTTATTCTCTCACTATTTATAAAAAGGCTTTAGTAGTCAGTGTTCCGGGTCTCTTCTTTCTCATCTCCCGACTCTTTCCCCTCCTGCTGTCTACCCTACCCAGACCGTCTCTGCTAACTTTAGATAACTCCTTGTCAAACTTTGACTCTGGTAAGCCTTTCCTTATCTTTAAGGCTGTATTTGGGATCCCACCTTTCCATGTCAAAATGTAATTACAAGCACGCAGGTTTGTCCCGGTGACTCGACTGAATTCTGTGAGTCCAGAAATTGTGCCATATTTATCTTGGCACACTCCTGGGTGACACATTGCCTGACATCTAGTTAGAGCTCAGTGAAGGCTTTTGACTGACTGATTAAAGGGGTATCACATGAGACTATTCGAATAGTAATAATCATACATGTGAAGAGATGCAGGAAAACAAATATAACAGAAGTAACATCTTCTGTTGAGCTTTAAATTTAGCCCTAATCTGTCAGTTCCAATAATAAATCCAGTATGAACAAGCAAAATGACATAGAAAAAAAGACAGAGATCTTAGGAAGTAGCATAAAATTTGCGGAGAGAGAGATGGGACTTGAACCCTGACTCCATTTGACTAGTCACCTTAAATAAATTCATCTTAGTTACTTCATCTGCAAAATGTGAGCAATGCCATTCATTTCACAAAGTGGTTCTAAGGAATAAATAAACTATGTGACATGAAGACATGTAATAATGAGTTACTGCTCATGAAGGTAAATCAGAACATGGGGTTTTTTTTTTTTTTTTTTTTTTTTTTTGAGACAGGGTCTCGCTTTGTAGTTCAGGCTGGCTCTGAGCTCACTATGTAGCCCAGGCAAGCCTCCAACTCAGCAATCCTCCTGTCTCTGCCTTCCGAGTGCTGGGATTACAGGCGTGAGCCACCATGCCCAGCGGGTTTTTTTTTTTTTTATTCAAAATTAGGTCTAAATTTTTTGGAGCAGCCTTAGTAAACTGTTCCTTATACCCCTTTTCTCTCTGGCTCAGAGTATTCTCTGTTACTGTTTTTCTTCAAGTTAACTCAACAATTTTTTTCAAATTATATGGCCAGAGCCCAATTAGAGGTATTATATTGCTTTTGTCTCTATAGACTCATTGGTCATTTCCTACCACTTTTATGAAGCACACTATTAAGTGGCAAATGAGAGTCCTTCAGAGATGATAACAAGTCAGCAATAAAGTTAAAACGGCAGAGATCAGAAAAGTTGTGTTTTCGTGCATTTGGAATTTTAAGTTTGCAGAGTTTACGCCTGTTGAAAACAACAAAAGTGAGTTTTCCATTGGTGAGGCGGGCAGCTGAGAGCTCCACCGAGGCTGAGCCCCACTTCCGGGCCCCGCCAGGCCCGGGCGAAGAGACAGAGGTGCAGGGAGTTTGACCTGCGGGGGGAATTTCCCTCAGACCCCCAGGACCAGGAAGGAGCCTGGCAACGCACTGAGTCAGGTGGCATGTTCCAAGTCCTGAAGGTCTTAGAAAGGGTGTGATGATAGGGCCAGCATTCATCTTTAAGGAAGCAGATTACATACTGCAATCAGAGTGCTCTCCCCGAGTATCTTGCCTGGTGGTCTTGAGCAAGGAGAGGACTCCAGCAGGGACTTCATTTAGACAAAAGATGAGTTGTTGAGAGAAGCAGGAGGTTATGGGTCAGACCGCACCCGAAGCCCTGGGGAAGCCAGATGCATTTGCTAGGACAAGTGTGGTTCATCCAGCTGACACAGACGCACGCCCCGGTCCCTGGCCCTGGTGTAGCAGAACTGGATTTCAAAACATCTTTCTTAAGAGAGAATGCTTTTCAGCTCTCTAGAGGTTTAGCAGGATCTGAAAAGATTTTGCTCCTCTTTGTTGCCTGCTTCACAGGCCGCTTCTCACACCTTGACCTAGCGGGGAAAGCGCGGAGCCCGCGGCTCGCCGTGTCTGCCGAGCCTGCCTGGCTGGAGACAGCAATGCTCATCTGGCTGCTTCCAGAGCTGACTCGAGCGGCCCTGACGTTACCTAAACAATCATTACTTGCTTTTTTTTCCCCCCTTCGGTGCTTAAACAAGTTTCAGTATGTTAGAAAAGAGAGATGTGAGAAATGGCTTGGAGCTGTGGGATAAAAATACGTATCACACCCTAGTTAGTTTAGGTTAAATTAACTTCAGCTTCGTATCTATGGACCCTCCTTTGAGGAGCGAAGCCACCACAATAGCACCTGGGAACTCTTCCTTAACCTTTTCCATGGGAAATACCATGACCTTTACTCTATCCACTAGAATCTTAAATCTGTTTCAATTAAGAATTCTAAATGAAAGGAAGGTAATAACTTCAACATTGTATTATATCCGTCAAAGCCTGTTATTCCAACAAGAGCAGATGACACATTGCCAGGCAATGGATGGCATTTCCCTGGAGGAAACTCTCAGAATCAGAAGGTTCGCTGTAGCCAGCCAGGGCCTGGGAGCGCTCGGGTCACTCCGAACATATGCTAATGCTAACCGGACCAAAGTGTCAGTTTTACAGATCATTACAGAGCTCGAGGAAAAGAATAACTCTCACTGAGTAAACAGGAGAGGATTAATCCACCGCCAGATTGCAGCGATGAGCTTTAACAGCGAGGAAAGAGACAACGAGGGTACCTTATGTTAGACGCCGGTGTCTTGTCCTCTGAAGAAGGAACAAGCGAAGTTAAAGACAGTGAGGAATTTTCCATCACAGTCTGATGAGCTATTATAGAGAACTGACATAATAAAGGCAATATCTACCTGTGAATTCATATGGCACATAGGGCCATCCTTCTCTTCAAAGTTTTCTGGAAAAAATACTAGACATATTCGAACCCCAGCTATTCACAAGTTCTCAGGGTGGCTGCTTAGTAATTCCTTATCCCCCGAAGAATTTTAAAAATGTGCCAGCTTAAGGAGGTCAGAGGCCAGAGTGTGGAGGTGTTTAGCATGCCCTTTTTTTTTTCTGTCTCACTGATAGACTGTTGACATGGATCTTGTGTGAAGTCCCCGGCTGACTAAATATATTCTTGATGTCAGCTGAGGGGAGGAGTAGACAAAGCTCAGATTTCAGGATGCAGAGTTTTGTTTAGTTTTAAGTCGGTTGTTTGTGGACGGCAAGGACAGCAGATGAAATCCATCCCCTGAGTGAGCGCTGGATCTGCGAGCCTGTGGGTATAAATCATCTTGCCCGTCACGACCCCGCATCCCACAAGTCCCGCTGACACTGACAGGGACCAGGTGTGTAAGGCCACGGAAAAGACAGGAGGTTTTAGCATCAGCGGACTGACAGTTACATGGGGAGGCCCCCGGGAGCCCTGCAGCTTTTGTTGAGTCCAGCAGGTAGATGGAATCTGCGTTTCATGTTATCACACGCTTTAAACGCTTGGCCACAGATAAAGATGTCTCTGTTCATGGAACGGGGCTTAAAATAACCTCGTTTTAGTTCTTCAGAGTTAAATATTCCACTCACTCCCCCATTTGCTCCTCTCGCATCTCTCACGCTCTGATTTTTATAGCTACAGTGAGCAGAAAGTTTAAGAAGTAAAAATAAAATTTACAAGTCGTTTATAAAGTTCTTGGCCCTCAGAATTTAGTCTTCCTTACTCCATCGCTGCCTTCTCTAAATATACTAAGCATGCCAAACACACAAGCAAGGAGGGCACTACGTACTCTTTTACATTGGCATATTAACAACATAACAAGGGGCCTACAGTGTGACCGATTGCATGGTGCAAAATTTCCTGAAATTTTTATCTTTGAGAGCTTAAATTTAGTGTCATTAAATTATATCACATTTAATATATCTAAATTTAAGAAACCAACAATTTGAGGTTTAAACATTTCTAACATGGAGATAGTAGTTGAAATAAATCACCATTTGGTTTAAGTAAAATACTCTGCACAAAGTTAATGGGAAACTGAATTCATTTTAATCTGATACTGAAAGAAACAGAAGATCACAAAGAATGTTTACAAGGTTTAACTGAATGGATTTTAATGTAGCATTTTCAGTGATTAAATGTTTATTCTTTATATTTTAAAATGAAGTTACATTTCTTATACATTTTTATTTATAGTTTGATAAAAATAGAAACAGTTAAGGAAAAATTTCTATTTATCTTAAAACAATATTTCTGCCGGGCGTGGTGGCTCATGCCTGTTATCCCAGCACTTGGGAGGCAGAGACAGGAGGATTGCTGAGTTTGAGGCTTGCCTGGGCTCCATAGTGAGCTCAGAGCCAGCCTGAACTACAAAGCAAGACCCTGTCTCCAAAAACAAAAACAAAAACAAAAACACAATATTTCTTACTGGGTTTGGTACAGAATGCTTTAAAGTAGCTGCTCAAGAATGGATTGTGGAATTCTATTCCATTTCCAGTGGGGGGAAAAAATATTTTTACTTTTAGGAACCCTGAATATAAGCATTTATTTTACGTGGTATAAGATCAATTGAAGAACGACAAGAGGAAAATGTTATGATGGGAATTGTTTGCGTGGGGCCCTCTTCCTGTTTTCAAAAGGGTTAATGCGACTTAGTATTCATTCTGCTATGTGTGAATTTGTCTCTGACTCTCTCTCTCTCTCTCTCTACCTCTGAGTACAGGTTGCTGAGAGCTGATTATTCTTCTAGTCAAACCCATCACAATCAGGGAGACAATTAGCCAGTTTCGGCCTCTGCTGCTTTTGAAGCTGGCCTTTAGCAGCCTGTGGCCTTGAGCACTCTTGAATCATATCAACATGTGTGTCAACAACACCGACTCCACCAGCTGCCCTTAGGGTCTGCCTTTTATCTCTGGAATTGCCAGCACTTGCAAACTTGTGTTTATTTTAAATGGAGACCACAAGGTATTGAAATTGTCAAAAGTGGAAACTTGGCAGGCCATGTAACTAGTACCATTTTAAACTTTCCTAGTCAATAGCTCCAAAAATCATTAAATCAATTACCTATAAATAGACTTTTATTTGCTTCTGTACTTTGGCACTCAGCGAACTCAATTCTAAAATTTGATTTCCATGTAAAATGCATATACATGTAGTACATAAGAGAGCCCACATATAATAGGCTCAGCATATTTTAAGCTGTACTTAAATCAGGATAACATAAAACCAATCTGGCTATGTTACATACTCACATTTTTCCAATGAGATAAATGTTTGGTTATAATATTTATTATAATAGTTATATTGACAGTTTTTAGAAGAAAACCATGGATTTTATCTGCTCTTCCCATATTAATATGTCCAAATAGCCATCACATAATTTTATCTAAACATTTTACCAGTCTCAGAACTGAGTCTAGAATGTGACTAGTCCAGGTTTAAAAATATGGATCATATACTTCAATATCCAATTTAATAGTGTACTTTCATTTGGAAATAAAGTGTCTTTAGCAGAAAGCCAGAAAAATCAATTAGACATTTATTTAAAATAGTGTAGATGTCATTGTTTTTATATTACAGTACAACATTAGATCTTTTCACTTATTTGAAGGACTAATGTATTTTCAGATATTAATTTTATGTTTTTTAGTTTCTTTGGGTACACATGCACACATTTTCCCAGGTATATGTACTATAATTTTTATGTTTGGCTGATGGCTCCAAGGAGAATATCAATTAGAAAATGGCTCTAGAGGTTTAATATAGAAAAGATAATTTATTTTGCATATAGCACTTTTCTTTCATCATAGTGCTGACCACTGGGTAAAAATGGGCTTAAATTTCTGTAAGTAAATGTCAACTTGATAGAAGTGACTTTTCTTATGGGTCCTGGTTTGGAAAATTTATATGCTTTCTCTGAATATTATTTTCTTTCATTCATCTATCCATCATTACTCATTCTTTCCTTATGTATAAATAAATCTACATTTGAAATGTATATTGAGATGATTTGTTTCCTGCTTCCAAAACAATGAAGTAGTCAATTTTGCCAAGTGTACTTTTTGCAAATTTCTTTTTTCATTTTGCAAAATCTAAAATATCTGTTTGATGGATTTGTGGTTCATAGGAAAACTTTTTTTTTTTTTTTTCCAGTACCAGGGATCGAACTCAGGACTTGCACTTGCCAGGCAGGCACAGCACCACTGAGTTGTATCCTTGGCCCAGAAAACATTTTTTTAAAATTCTAATCATTGCAGTTTATAACATGAACAGCCTTGCTTTTTTTTTTTTCTTTACACATACGTACACATGATCAGCTAATACAAACCAACACTACTGATTTATCCAGTTGCTCTGTGGGCAGTTACACTGGAGCATTAGCTCTGCAGGAGTAAGTGGGCAGAGGGCACATGCGAAGTAAATGGGTCTCTGCAGCCTGAGCTCGTAGGTGTTACTACACAAGAGGTTACATTAAGGCTCCTGCGGAGCTCAATGGGGCCTTACTGATGCATATCAAGGAATAGCAAAGTGATGTCGTAAACTTTTAATAGTCTAATAAACTAAATGTAACATTTTCCGCTTTGGTTAGACTCACAGCTTTCTTTGCTAAAGAAACAGTGTAGTCCTCTACACATTCTGAAGCTCTCGACTATCACTCAGCCCAATGCCAAGGCCAAGTAGCTCTTCGTTCCTTGCAGTTGTCTAAAAGAATTGAAAAGTGCCCAGATTTATTGCCCCATTTCTCTTAAGAAATAGGAGAGGTGATAGATCAGGGAGACTTTTTCCGTGTTACTTTTGAATTGCCACATATAAGTATAACTCTCACATCCTTGTTGATTCTCTCGGTCTCTGATCTCAAGAATATTATATGTATAATTTTAGGGTTCTAAATACTCCAAGTGTTTCTTACAGAGTACAGTTGCTGGGAAATAATGAATACTTTGTTGCAGTATTTAGCAGACAAGCCACATACATCCAGTGCCCGGACTTTCACCCTGAGCCCTGAAATTGCTCAGTATTTCATGCTTTCTATCAAGTACAGTTGAGGCAAATTTTCAGGAGCAAATGTAGCAGGCAGAAAAGGAAATAAAAAAGCAAAATGGATTTGACTCACTGAACAACACATCGGCATTAGGCGCTCACTGGTGCTGTGTTTGAATTACAACTTTGAACATGCTTAAGGATGTCTGAAGGAGAAAATATTTAGTGCACACAAGTGGTTTAGAAAGAACACAAGAGGAAGAGACAGTAGAAGGTGTTTTACTCTCCAGTCCTGTGATCTTGTTAAAAACCAGTCACCATTAAACTGATACACTGGTTTTCTGGGAGGTGGAGATTTTATTGTCCTGTAGAGAAGTAAAGAACTTTGTGGAATTCTAAACAAGCTTATAGACAGCCCATCGTGTTCAAATAACCATTTTATTTCAGTGAGTCAAAGTAGCCAAAAGCGCATGGTATACCCCTTTCCCTCCCCTGTAACTCTGTTTTCTTCTTAACGTACAACTTGAAGCATGCAAGATATTGCAAAGTCTCTGTCACAGTTAATCCAAATTTATTGGCAACAATAACAGATCATTTGAAAGGACGTGATTTGCCTTACCTCTGGGACCTGCAGGTCTCTGTACCGCACATGGCAAGGAAATACTTAGGTCGTCCTTCATCAGAGCCAAGAGGGAGAGTGAGAATACCAGAAGTGCCCTCCCCCTGCTCAGTGTACTGTCAACAGATTTGGAGACAGACGAAATCTTAAACTATCCTTGTACTTACGACACCTAATTACCTTCTGAGAGATTTGGGAAGACAGTAAGTTTTATCTGTCCAGAGAGAGCAGTATAGATTTGCAACCTGGAAATCTTCTCAAAGACATTGGTTGTTCTGAGACTCTGAAACAGGTGAGAAGATACTCGAGGTAAATTATTAAAGGGTGACTTCGGTGACTTTTTTCCTTTCATTCTACATGCCGTTTCCCATTGTGCTGCTTTGGCCTGCAGTGGGGTTGAGAGCAGCTGTTGGGAAGAAATGCTGATGTAATAAACTGTTAAGTGCAGACCCTCTTCTAGCTTCCCCTTGGGGCTGGCACATCTATCCATTATCATCACCTACATTGTCTCTACTTCTATCACTTCCTGTCCCAAAAGAGTGAATCCTTTTTAGGATCTTAGGATCATAGTTTTACCCTCCAGCTGTCCATCCCCATCACTAGACAATGGTTATGGCTCCCTTGTGCGGCTTGAGCTCAGGACAGTGTGCCAGCAGCAGGCATGGGTGCCTTGAGTGCAAATCCAGGAGTGGCTGGGAGTCACTTCCATCTTCAACTAAATCTTACTTACTTCCTGAAATAATTTAGCCTCCAATATGGGCTGACCGTTCTGCCTGTGCTCCCTGTTGACTTGAAGTGGCACCATAGAAACTTTGGGACAACTGGTTTTTCATTGATTTATTTAAAAAGAGTAAGTTACGGGAGAATTAAGTGATTTATCCGAGTCACAGTTTATAAAATGCAGATGTATTTAGAGCCAGGTCTTTTAATTTGACATTCCGTGTTTTTCAGCCACTGTATATTTACCCTGGGATATGTGGTGACATTAAAAGGTCCAAAATAATGGAGAAATGTTGGGAACTATTTGTAACCCGCTTCTGATATTTCTGCCTCTGTGTAAACTCTCTCGTTTATCTCCTTTTTGTTAATTCTTCAAAAGTCCTTCTTTAGGCCTTCTTCAAGTCTAGGTGACCAGAAGGAGCTGAAGTGAAGAGTTATTATCTAACCTAATCTGTAGCTTCCACAGTGCCAAGTACCTTGTGTACAGAAGGGTCCTCTCCACGTAGCCCCTGAGCGGGTTCCTAAGTGGCTAGTTTATTGGCAGAGCCCGGGAAGAAGGAATCCTCCCTTGAAGGCTGGGAGGTCTGTGTGTTGACCTGGTCTATGGCAACAGATTCCGAAATGACTTCCTGCTCTCAGCTTTCTTTCCATGCTGTCTGCCTTCTCCAGGGCCAAGACAGTGACCACCAGCGCCATCATGGTCTGTACCTTCCTGGAAGAATCTCCATTGGTTTCTGATAAGGTTGTAGCCCAGGCAAACCTCAGACTCAGCAATCCTCCTGCCTCTGCCTCCCGAGTGCTGGGGTGACAGGTGTGAGCCACCACTGTGGGGTGTGGTACTGATTGCTGGTGGGCGAGACCACGCCCAAGATCATATCATTGTATGTGGTTATCCAGATCGAACCAGGGACCTTGTGCTTGCTAGGCAGGCAGCGGAACCACTGAGCTAAATCTCCAGCCCAAGGTTTTAACCTTGAAGATAAGTTCTAGCCTTTGATGCCCTGTCCTCCCTCATCCAGCTTGTCGATTCCGGCCTCTTTGGCACAGCACATGCCGCCTTGACTGGGAAGCCCACCCTCTCACTTTTTTAAAAACGAGTTTGTCCATGTTCCAGAGCTGCTTCCTCCATGATGTCCTTCTGAACTCTTTCAAAGTATGTTGCTATTTTCTTATTTTCCACAGCAACAGAAACAGGTTCTCTCTCAACACTTAGCACATCTCGCTGGGTAATTTTCTCATCTGACTCTCTCCCCTTCCACCCCCTGCACTGTTGGTCCCTGCAGGGCAGGGGCGTGTCTTGGTCAGCTTTATTAGGTGCAGTGCCTGAGCCATAGGAGGCGATCGGTATACTCATCTCAGTAAGTTAATTAATAAAGAGGCCAGTACCTAAGCATGTGAGAAGTCAATCAAATTAAGAAAGGATGGAAGGTTAATAAAATATATTGCTTAAGTGGAGTGTGATTGTGAAGTTGAAATTAAAGCAGGCCTTCTTGTTGAGAAACATCATTTATCCTAATGCAATGTGAAGAGACTTTCTCAAGCCAACCTCAGCAGCATTGATAACTCAGTGTCCTCTCGTGTCTTACCGTGCACCGCCATCATTTGTGTAGACCTCTTTCCTGAGGCCTCTTTCTCATTGAAATTTACCCACTGTGTTCAGGAGTCTCTCTGGGCTCTTAAGTCTGCTGGGTGACAGGTATTAATGGGTCATAGAAATGAAAGTATATTAATGCACCAACTGGCAAGTATGACTTCATTCGGAAACAGGATAACACTTTGCATATATTTAAGGACCCATGTTCACTTTTTGGGAAAGTATTTTTGTTTAACAATGGCCTTTGTTTCTTCAAAACCATACCACATGGCTAGTGGTCCACCCCTGTTTATACTGACAACACACTTTCCAAAGGTGACCTAATTGTCTGTGTGTGTAGAAGCAGCCTCTTCAAGGAAGCAATGTCTTTTGACCCACGCTGAACTTCCTTTAGAAGTCACCTTTCCTTATTTCATAAACAAATTTGTTTTAATTATGCTCTGCCTCAAGACGATTATTAGTGAAATTTTTGTTTCTAAAGTTTTGAGCGTCTCAAGATGTTTTTCAGAGAATTAAAATTTCTTCATCATAGTTGACAAAAGTATTTGCCTGTTATGTAAAAAATCTCACTGTATGTATTCCTGTCACCTTGTGCATGCACCAAGAGTGACAAGAATTATGGTGAAATATTTACATTGAAACAGTTACAGTAAAAGACCCATTTTGATTAACCTCTCTCAGACTACTGCCCCTTCCTTTGAACACACTTAACCTATAGTTCTTGTCACTTTCTGCAGCAGTTCTGGAAGTTCTCTTTCATGAGTGACTTTAGTTGCACAATCGTGGCTGCCCTGATGTCCTGAATTGGTTAGAACCCTTTGCCCTTCGTTGTTGCTTTACTTTGGGGAGGAGCCGGAAGCCACCCGATGCCACGAGTGGTGGGGTAAGGTGGATGATGACACACATAATATTTTTACAAGCGCGTCTTCTTCCTGGACAGTGTTCAGCACCACCCTTCACCGTGTATTTGATCATGCCCGGGAAGACATAACAGGGTATTTCCGGAACTGCTACAGAAGGTGGCAAGGAGGGAGGACTAAGAGTTGGAAGTGAGGCGGAGTCTCCTGAGGGCATTAATGGCAAAGAGTCTGTCACTGTAATACATTCGTGAAATTCAAACTTTCACCGTCTATTTCAGTCACCTCTTGTTTCTACTGAGAATTTACTGTTTGTCAAGCACGGTGCATTTGGTCCTTATCTGTTCGTTTACTTTGTTCATTTAACCCTAACAAATGTCCTAGAGTGAGGCATTATTTTGGCTTCGATGTTAGAGACCAGCAAACCGAGGCACAGGAGGTACTGTAACATGCCAAAGCGGAACTCAGATTTGTGGCCTGGCAGATGGCTCGTGGCCCTTTTTGGACCCCTTTCCCTATACGGCCTGCAACAACCAATAAGGTACTTACTTCTTCTCAGTTTTAAGTTAGATACCTATAAACTTGGAATTTCTTTAATCACCGCTGCCTTCCTTGATAACCTCCAGACATTAGCAAACTTTACATACCATATGTGCTGAAAAAGCCAGATGCCATGAGAAGGATCAGAGGAGATTTTCTTGGCGCTCCGATCTCCACTTTTTATTGCTGACACGTCCCAAGTGGTTCAGAGGACGCCTGTTAGTGTCGGTGGACATCTTGTGCTATTTGCAGCCCTCCTTGGAGAGGTGCGGGTGGCTGACCTCCCCACACGTGCCAGGCGTCCCTCTGCCTCTGCCAGACGTTCCTGCCTGGGCAGCTCTAGAATGCTCAATGAGCTCGGAAGCCTCCCTTCGTGTGGGCTCTCGAGCACCTTGTGATTTCTGCATCGTGGAAATACCACTGCTGAGGTAACCCGGAGGAGGATGAGGCTGTGTTCTTCCTCAATTCTCACATTTCTCCTTTTCCTTTTTGGACGCAGATAAATTAGAAATGGCCGTGAACGGTTCAACAGAACATATGTGAGCCCTGTGCAAAAGAGACCAGAGTACTTTTAGGGGAGTGAAAAATCACAACCCAAGTTGGCAGCTTCTGCCCACTTTTGTGTTGTGATCAACAATTCTCCAATCATCTTATGCTTCAATGACTTACTTTACCATGATTTCAGAGACTAAAACCTTTTGCTTAAGCCCTTCAAGTGGGCAGTGTTTAGACCAATTAATATGGAAAAACATACATGAGGATATGTATCTTCCCACTGAAGGGTTCATAACGACTTAAGATAGGAGAAAATAGGTAGCAAACTGTGTGAAAATTATTCTTCTGGAGTTTACCTTCTCTTGCTGCTTTTCAGAGTAAAAGAAATTGTGTTGCTAACTTTGACTCTCTTACATGAATGGATTTGGAAATGGAGGGTCATTCCTGTCCTGGATATAACAGCTGTGCTTACTGGTTTTATAATCTGTAATCGCAAATTGTGTTTCTATTTTAATTTCAGCATGCCCGAAGAACAGGATTCTATTCCAATGTTCACACATGATTATTTAAAATTGAGAAGTGGTGTTCAACCATTAAGTATTCTCATCTTCTCCAAGATTTTCTTTCTGATGTGATGAAGTGAAATACTTTTTCATGTCACCCATAATTTCTACTTACACTGTCTTGCTTAGACAAACTCTTAAATATGCTGGAGATGCAAGAGCATATGAAAATCTGTGCAAATTTTGCCTGGCTTTGCATTATTGTTAAGTCAGCGAGGATTCTAAAGGGATACAGAGGACGAGACAACAAGAATCCAATCAATAGACACAAAAAGCAAACGAACTTGCATAAATTAGCACTCTCATAGGAAAAGAGAAATGTGTGCTCCCTTTCATCTTTCAAGTAATATATATTATTTAAAAAGGTCTTAGCAGCACCCTGATTTATTTGTAGCTCTTTTCAGGGGTGCAAGCAATGAGAAAATGTAAGTAAATGGAGCAACAAGGAGACTACTCTGCACCACTGCTATCCGATAAGGGTGTCCCATGCGGTGCACAGAACCCTGCACGTCGCATCTGCACAGACGGTAGAGTTTCTCACAGGAGCTGAATAATCGCGCAGCCCCAGATGGGTTCTCCTGCACCCAGACTTCTTGTCTCGGGGAAACTTGTCTCTGGTCTTGAAACCCCAGTAAAATCGACACGGAGCCCCTGTTCGCTGAAGAAGTGGCCCGGAGAATCTTTGAGATGTCGAACACCTTGGGAGTTCTCAAGGAGGACCCCGCAGGACATTTGGTTCTGTAGCACGTGCGGTCGTTTCATTAACTATTACAGGCTCAACTCGAGAAACGCTCGGGGAGTGGCAGCGCTGTATTCCTCCCCATTGTTCCGATTATCCTCTGTCCTTTGGGGGTACGATGCTCTAGCACGGAGATTTCAAGGGACAGCACCGCTCTTCCAGCTGTCATAGAACCAGTGATACCCAAGAATTTCCTCTGTCACTTTTGCCCGTTCCTTCTAACAATGCCCTCACTGCTTCTGTCTTTGGGGACGGGGCTGAGCGGACACAGGGCTGCCGAATCATCTTCACTGCCTTTGCTAAAAGGTGCAAACCTCACACATGGGATTCACCATCCTCCTTGGGCAGCCTCCAGCCCAGCCCAGCAACCTGATCATTTGCTGTGCTGCTTGATTTAATATAGGGCAAATAAGCAAGGCACTAATGGTTTCCCGATGGCACTTTTCCAAAGAGATCACGACAGACATGGAGAAACCTCTACCCCAGAGAAAATTTGAATATCCTCCTTCATGAGGTTAAGAGACTACTTTGGTTTGAAGTAGATCCTTTTAAAAGATATGTTTAAGATTCAGTTACTTTTTTTTAGTAGCTGAGAAACTTGCTCTTTGGGAGACCTCCTAGAAATTCTGTCTTGGGGAAATATCATCTGTATTGTTGGAAGAGAAAGAATTAATTTGTCAGTGTTGTTTGATCCCAATCCAGAATAGCAAAAAGTTAAAAAAAAAAAAGCTATCATGTATTAGGATTTCTTATCATTTTCTTTGCATATTTCAAAATAGGTCTTTCGTTAGCTCTCCTCCATTAAGGTTAACAGTAATCAGTACTTTATGGTTATATTATATAGCTTTGTTTCATTAGGGCAATGAAAATGGTATTGAACAATAGCAATATAATGCAGGGAAACAGTTTGTAATTCACTTGGAAATTGCTAATGCAGTAGACAGTCGATAATACAATCATCTTGACTTTCCCAGGAAAACATGAGCTAAACTTGCACCATTTCCCTCTCACATCTCCTCAGAGGGCGGGGCTGAGGGGTGCCCTGGAGCGCTCGGGAAACCTGGACACCCCGAAAAGAGAATGTCTTTATAACTTGAATGTGGAGTGAAACCTGTTGGGTTGGGGAGAGTTACCAGTTGAGACCGAAATTCTTGCTGGACAGTTTAGAAAAAAGAGCCAATAATTAACAGTCCTGAAAGCAGATAGCTGCATGAAACGAAGCCTCAAAAATTTCCTCCACTAACATATCTCTCTCTAGTCTTTTTTTTTTCTTTTGAGACAGGTTCTCACTGTGTAGTTCAGGCTGGTCCTGAGCTCACCGTGTAGCCCAAGCAAACCTCGAACTCAGCAATCCTCCTGCCTCTGTCTCCCCAGTGCTGGGATGACAGGCCTGAGCCACCAGGCCCGGCTTCGCTCTCTAGTGTTCGTGAAGAAGTTGAGTTCTTACTGTTATTAATGCCGAGTATCAAGTACGTGGGGAAAGAAGCATCTTCTTACAAGTGTGTGTCATGCGTGCTGCGTGCTGTGTGCATTTATAGTTCCTGAAGCTTAAGACTAGTCAACACGAGTGGTGTCTGGGAATTCAGAGGCGAACGACCTGGTATTTTTAAGAAATGCTGAGTCAGATTTTTGTTCTCGACTCTGCTAACTCGGTTGTAATTGCTGCTGAGCGAAATTGAATATTGAAAGTTATATGTGAGAGGAGTTAATAGATTCAATAGCATACATAAATACTTAACTATAAATATAATGCTGAGAATTCCATTTTTAATTCAGTTAATGCTTGAAGATGCTGGGTTGCAATTTACCTTTAAAAAGGAAGTGAAGTGGCGAATTTTGGGTTGCTCTATACATTTTTCTAGGCAGAACCAACACAATTTCCTCACATGTGATGTGAATTTTTAAATATCCTAATTGTCAGATAATAACAGTAGTTCATGGTTGCATATACTTGAAGACATCTTTAGGATCAATTATATCTTGAGAGCGAGGGAGGGAGGGCCAGAGAAAGGGGGTAGGAGAGAATTAAGATGTGTTAGGTCCGTGTACCAACTCTGATGAATGTCGCCATTGTGCACTGCAAACTTATATTAATAAAAATTTTAAAATTATGGGCCGGAGGGTTGGCTCAGTGGTTCCAGCGCCTGCCTCGCAAGCGCAAGGTCCTGAGTTGGATCCCCGGTAACCACATAGAATGCTGGGCGTGGAGACACGCCCACCACCAATCAACGCCGCATACCACAATGCCGGACGTGGTGGCTCACGTCTGTCATCCCAGCACTCGGGAGGCAGAGGCAGGAGGATTGCTGAGTTCGCGGCGGCTTGCCTGGGCACCATAGTGAGCTCAGGGCCAGCCTGAACTACAAAGCGAGACCCTGTCTCAGAAGCAAAAAAATAAATAAATAAATAAAAATTAAACAAAACTAAATTCAGTGCTCCACCAAGAAGTTCTGGGTATATCTGTGTATTTCTTCATTTTGTTTTTTTTTTTTTTTGCCAGAAATTCATACTTATACCAAAAACTTATGAAGAAACCAAAAACTTATGAAGAAACCAAAAAGCATTTCCTGTCATGCCCCTGATCTTCAGTTCGTTTTCTCTAGTGTGTTAGGCCAGTTTATGACCTTTTCAGCCCGTAGAATGGGTAGATCGTGAGCTGTGGATCATGTTCCTGCCAGGTGAGCCAAACGATCCCAGCACAGCTGTGCTGTCCTCAGGAGCACAAAAGGCCGAGGTGTTTCTGCAGGTAGCACAGCCCCCCCCCCCCGCCCTCGGCAGCACACGCGCTGGGTGTGGCATGCTGTGAGCCTTGCACACGGGTTTCAAGGTTTCGCATCCGCCCAGTGTGTGCTGTGTGTTAATAAAGCCCAGTCGTAGTGCCCGCGACAGGACTTTCAGCTCATGGCGGGGACTCGTTAATATTGGGTGAGTCTCCAACCCGGCCTGTTGCAAAGCTCCTGTCAGCTACCAGGTGTCCTGAGGCAAAAATCTGAGCGGCCGATATGAAAGTGCGGTATTGAATGTGTCCTTTAGGTTTGTGGAGACAGAAATAGAAAAAAAGGCTACTTTCCTCTCAGCCTGTAAAATTGGGTGTGATTTTGAATACCTGGTGTGTACAAAGTCGGTTCCCAGACGTTGAATTTAAACAATAACAAATGGAATCGTCCTGTTCTGTCAATAAACCGAGCAATGAGAGAGAGTCACACGGGTCCTCACTTTGGATGCAGCTTCTGCGCTAACATCTCAGGCTCACTCAACGCCCCCTTCGGGTTTCCCGAAGCCCCACGCGTGTTTTAACGCGGCTCGTCCTTCCTGAGTCTGTGGCCAGCTCTCATTCTCTTCGTCTCTCGAGATGGAGAGCAGAGTTTCAACCGCAGCCAGGTGGGTCTGTGCCCCTCGGGAAACTGGGATCTGGGGCTGTCCTGCTAAGCGGTGAAGACAGCCCGTTGTGACCCCGTCTTCTCCAAACCCCCCGGCGAGGAGGACCCGTCCTGGGCTCTGTGCCCCGGCACAGCCCTCCGAACGCTCCCACTGCACGCCCGCGGCTCGCTCAGCCCCTAGCGCCGCAGAACCTAAACTTCCGAGCGGTCAAGGGGGCGCTCGTGTGCGCTGGCTTCGAATGACGCCTCTTTTCCAAGGGAGACGTTTTGAGAATTAAAAGAAAAGTGGAAGGACGAAAACAACTGTATTCGCCATCATTGAGATAGACAAGCATTTAAGTAGGTAGAGATGTTATAGCACTTGAGAATCGGCTAAAGTGCTTGGATTTATTTCTGCAAAATAAATGCTGAATTGTTTATTTCTTTCTCCCCTGTCTGCTTCCTTGGGATGGAGCAATTAGTTTCTTATTTTTTTTATGATTGCATTCTTCATATATATATATATTTTTTTTCCTGTGGTCCAGGCTATAAAAGTAAATAGAGGATTCAGCTGTATGAATGAATATCCTTTTAATGAGTGTGGGGAGGAAATCGTAATCCTAAGTAGTACAAAACCATTTTTATGTGATGAACGACTGTACCCGGCTTCCCAGTCTTAAGCCACAGGCCACCGGTAACTATGCGCGTGAAATGGCAGCTTTGTAGATTCTGGTGTTAACAAAGATACCTCGTGGGGTTGTATTTGTTCCTAGAACAAACTTACTGTGAATTTTGAAGAGTGGCGGCATATTCTGTTGCCATTTTCAGGGTCAAGGAGGGCTACACTGGAGTATCTGACTTTTCTCTAACACCATTCTATCTTTGGGCAAAAGCCTTGCGGAAGCCGTGCAAAACAGTCGTCTTCGTAGTGCCGTGAGTTAGTTTCAGAGGTGAAACGGCCCCTTCTTAGGAAAATCATGTGTCTTCTCCCCTCAGACTGGCCACTTGCTCGGAACAGCAAACGGCTCTTGAGTATCTGCCCCATACAGGGTCGCGAGGGCGGTGCCGGTGCTGGCCTAACTCTCTTTTCTTTTCCTTCTTACTTGCTTCCTCCCTGGCCATCTGTATTTGGCTGTTTTTCACTGATATTTTTATACCTCTAAAATCGCTGACAGTAACAGAACTCACCACTACCCCTCCCTCCCTCATTGTATCATTAATTAAGTTTCACACATTAGTCTGCTCAGAGTGCCTTAACAACAAACTGCCCTATGTAGATTAAACAATGTTGCCTGCCTTCCGGAGTCTAGAAGCCCCGTGCGGGCCCAGCAGGGATTCATTTCCGGCAAGTGTTTACTTCCGGGCCTGGAGAAAGCCATCTCCTCACTGGACCCTCACATCACAGCCGCGACAACAACTCTGGGGACCTCTTCTTTAAAGACACTGGCCCTTTTGTGACCAGGGATCCATCCTCGTACCCCCTTTTAACTTTAACTACCTCTATAAACACCCTACTGCCTTATTAAATTATTATATAGGAAACAAATGCCAACGTAGGAATTCTGAGGGAATATAAATAACATTGTATATACACGGTATATAGGGAAAAAAATCCTATTATAGAGAATGAACCATGAATGAACCGTCAGTGACCTTCTAAACTTTTAACCCATTGCTGTCTTTTCTTCACCTATGACACAGTCTGATAATGATGGCTGCAGAAAAGAGCAAACAGGGTCCCAAAATAAAGTCCGGAGAAAAACACCAAATGTCTTTGGCTTTGGGCCCCACCTTTTCACGGTGACTTGGCGGTGACTACGAAGAGATAAAAGGAGCGACGTCCTCCTCCCCACCCCAGTACTCAGGATCAAACTCAGGTTCTTGTGCTTGCACGGCGGCTGTGGGCCCCTGGCCTGGAAGGAGGATCTCTAACCCTCAGATACACAGGGCTCTCACCCAGTAGAGCCAAGGGAAATGGATGGATTTCAGGCTCCGTGAAGATCCGAGCAGCTTTTGATAGCTCTGTGGTGATTCTCACTGGCTCCTGAGAATTCGTTCTCCCCCCTCACTCCGGCTCGAGGCACAGGGTCTAGGCGTCTGGTAGAGGGAGAACGATCTGTGTTCCCCTCGCGCTTGCTAACTGGAGCGAACCCCTCGGCGTATCCGAGCGTGGTCAACGCCTGACCTGAGCAGGGGCGTCCTCCAGACCCGAAGACCCCCTGGATTAGCAGCTCGCAGTTGCTGGGACACGACTCGAAGCGCAACAGTGGTTGGCAGGGGCTGAAAGGGAGTCTCGGGTGCTTCTGCCAATGCGATAGGCGGCTGTAGGATTTTGTGAAGCGGTCTGATGAACCCTCTCAAATGGAGGCACCTAATGCTGCTCAGCTGTGTAATTGGGATGGAAATGGGCCAATGAAAGGCAGCAGTTTGTGCTTAACCTTTTGGGAGTCTCGTTCCAGGAGGCTGTGTCTGTGCGTGTGGAGGGGCATTACAAATAATCAGCTTCTCTGCCTGATTTGTAATGAATTAGTAATAAACGGCCTAGTGCTCTGCGAAAAGTCTGACGATCACAGAGCAGCTTTAGAGAAGTGCACGGGACCACATCTTATTTTGATCAGCTGTAGCATAGCAAAGACATGTAATTATCATAATCTAACAATTAGCCTGGCATCACTTTCCAGTGTTTAATTACCCCGATAAATGGTAATTGAATAGAGGACTTAATGACAAGAGAGAAACTTGCATTCTGCCTTAGGTGCTTAAGTTGTCTCCTTGGCTGGGTGCAATTTTCCGACATTGCTTGAACAACAGTCCTGATGATTAGTTTCCTTTCTGCAGTCCGCCATTATTTTGTTTCCCGACCTTAACGTGTATCATACTGTTTAATTTTCCTCCATATTTGATACCAGACCCTAGCATTATGAGACACTTTCCACCACCTTTCTGTGAGGAAGCCTTGCTTCAAATATCCTTCACTTATAATGGCCCTTATTCGGACATTTATGACATCATTACTAGAGGGAGACACTGAAGTATTGGGGGTGGCGTGACAGGGGAACACCAGCCCTATCTTCAAGGAGAGTAAGTGTGTGTGTGTGTGTGTGTGCGCGCGCGCGTGTGCATGCGTGGGCAGGTGCATGTTGAGACACGGTCTTGCTGTGTAACCCAGTCTGACCTTGAACTCGTGCTGATCCTCCTGCCTCAGCCAACCGAGTGCTGAGGTCATAAGCATGCATGACCACATTAGCCCCAGTTAGGTATATATTTTATTGGTACATTTTATTGGTACATCATGTATACACATCACAATTACACTCCACATTGAGAATTTGTACCAGTATATGACACAACTTAATTCTCATTTCCCCCCTCCCCTCCCCACCCTACCTCCCCCCACCCCTATATACACAAGCATTGCTTCCTTTTTTTAACATTAATTTTTTTCTTTCTTCATGATTTACCTCTCCAGTTATATTTTTATGACTTCAAATTCTACCTGATTTCTCATTACTCTAGAACTGTTTCTCTTACCTTATTGCCTTATTCCTGGTATTGGATCTGTATCCGCTTGTTCAGGTAACTGTTTCTCGCATGGCAGTTTGCACAGAAACAAAAGTATCCTAGAACTTTGTATGACACCTTATTATGACTGTTCTTATCCCCTACCATTATCAGTGTGTGCTTCTCCTTATCTAATGAAGATCAAGCGTTAAATAAGGAAATAAAACAAATGTATTTTCTTTCTTCTGGCTTTTTATTCATTTAACAGTGAATGAATAGAGATTAATTCCGTGCCATGTAAGTCTTAGATAGGCCAAGTATTAAATAGTCAAAAACAAGTCTGAGAAAGCAATGATTCCAATAAGCTATCATCTGTTCATACCAGTATTTATTTCACTCTTTACACACCAAATACTTAAGAACTACTCCACCCTTATTTTCCAAAGCTTCCCTCTTGATCTTTTAGCAAGTGGAGCTTTATTATTGCTCTTTTGTTATTACAATCTTCGAAACTAGGAGCAGCCCTGGGTTTCTTCAGGGTAATCCCCTTCCACCAGGACCCAAAGGGCCCCACGCAAGTGTGGAGCGGTAGGGGGTTTATTGGTTTGACTGAGCCTTGTGTCCCCTGAACGGAATCAGTTTGTTTAATCGTGTTCTCCTAGGACAGTGGCTGGACAGCCCGTTCGATGATTTTCCGCATCTGCTTTTTTTTTTGCTTTTTGTAGACAGGGTCTTGCTTTGTAGTTCAGGCTGGCCCTGAGCTCACTATGGTGCCCAGGCAAGCCGCTGCAAACTCAGCAATCCTCCCGTCTCTGCCTCCCGAGTGCTGGGATTACAGGCGTGAGCCACCACGCCCAGCATTATATGTGGTAACCGGGGATCGAACTCAGGTCCTTATGCTTGCGAGGCAGGCACCAGAACCACTGAGCTAACCCTCCGGCCCTCCGCATCTGCTTTTGCTGGATCTTTTGCTGCCTGTCACCCGGACGCTCCGTTCCATTCTCCCGACAGCGTGTAAAACTCCAGATAACTCGGGGGTGATGTGCAGCTTTGTCAGAAAGCTCTTGGCCTGAGGATGTGGAGAAAGAGCCCGGCTTGCATCGTGGGAGGAACCGCTGTTAGGACTCTCCCGATTGCCAGGCGCTAATTCTTTATTTTTGTTTCAAATCCCCTTTTGAAGACCATTGGAAGTGCCCTGTGCCGTGTGGGGCCTGTTGGAACCCCGCGCGCTCCTTCTTCGGCTGGGCTGACCTGTTGATGTTGAAACGCTGCTGCTCTGTGGCCTGGGCCTCTGTGGGGGCTTCGCAGCAATTAGACTGTCACCCAACGCTTCCAGTCCCTTCCTGAAGGAAAGTCTTGTTTGGGTTCTGCCAATTTAATGCTTTGTTTCCTTTGGAACTTCTCTGTCGAGCTAATAAAACAAACTCTAAATGAATTGAAACAGTGGAGGACAGAGCATTCTGTGGGCTTTTATTTGAAACAGGTGCTACTCTGGGAGAGGCAATTTTTAAGTTGTTCAGGCTGATGTGACATACACTCGGGAAGTTACAAGCAAAAACGACTTAGGATTCTTAGCCATCTGTTTGATACGGGTAATTAGTATTAATTATGGGAGTCTCCTACCAGTTTTAAAGTACACTCGTGTAACGCGCGTGCACACACATGATATGTGAACGCATTAAGATACTATTGATTTCTAAAGACCTGGGTAAGAATACTTTGCCTTATTACTAATGCCAACGTTGACTGAATTAAAGGCAAAGCTTTCATGCCGCAGTGTACACATGTGTTCACAATTCTGTTGGAATTTTCATTAATGGATAAACAGAGAACACCCACATCTGGGTTGCAACTATTTTGCCAGTATCTTTATGTTTAATTGGATGAAAGAGTGTATAGTGTAGTATTCTGCATTTCAGCTGCAGAAGAATAAGTAGGACAAGGCTCTGACATCCATCCCTAAACAGATTTTGTGTCAATGTATTAATCTTCGCTTCCGTAGGCATGTTAGTTGTTATGGATACATTCTGGATCCTGGAAGAGCTGGATGGGGCTGCTGAAATTACATACATTATAGTCATCTTTTGGCCTCCACAACTGGACCGGCCTTGAAGAGACTGTCTGTGACTCCGACTTCGTCAGAGCTGGAAGGGGAAGCCGATCGCCGGTGCTTCTGAAAGCCCGGCGTGGTTCGGCCCACTAGAGGGAGGGGAAAGATCTAGAATTAGAAACGCATGCAGTGTTCATCTCTTTGAGATGCTCATATCATTTATCCACACCGAGTTGGGTTTGCTGTTTGTATTTTATGTTTTAACCTCTACAGAGAAACGAAAAGAGCATCTTCAGATTTAGGAGGGGAAAGCCATACGGCTTGCATTCTGTGCTGGAAGGAGGAACAGAAGGAGAAGAGAAGAAGCATGTTACGCAACACAGGCTGTGTCCTGCCCGGCTCCCAGAACATATTTAGAAACCAAATCCCATATCTGTTGCTAGGCCCATTAGCCCCTTTTTTGAACAAATGAGAAATTCTTCTGGTTAAAAAAAGACACTTACTTAGAAATGAGCCTTTAAATCAATAATAGAATTGAAACACAGCACGACCAAAGATGCGTTCACTCAAGATTTAGTTTCACATCTGGGAGGAGCCCTAAGATGATAAATTTGGCTAATCTTTAACTATAAATCATACCCTTCTTTTACATTTCAATTTCAGACTGTAATACATCAGGTTGCCTTGTAATTAAAGAAATGAGATTAGAGTACTGTTCAAATAGAAATATTAAAACAATCACCTCCTTGACAGATTAAAATACATTCAAAATGTAATAATCAAGGATCCAATTGGTGAGAAATAACATTTTCACTTTTGAGTCCTTTAAGACATTACACGAAGGGAAATGTCTCACAGCTTCTTAACTTCTGCTAACACCGTCTCCCTTTCGGCAGTACTGTTTCTATATTTATGGAGTGAAGACTCCACTCAGGAGCTGCTTGATAAAATACCTTAGTACATATTGCCCTGGAAGCTGGCTCTCTGCCGTGCCAGCAACATATGCTAAAGGCCAATTTCGACATTTTGAATATGCACCATACCCTTCCTTTTCCAGCTACTGAAATGAGATGCATTTTGGCTTTTGCAAGTGAGGGGGGAAGAAGAGGAGGAACACCGCGGGAAGCTAACGATGAATTTAGGGGGTGATTCTGACGCTGCTCCTGTGTAGACTGAAACCCAAGCAGCACTCGGCTGTCCTTCCTATTCGGCCTTCCCAGCTGTCAATATTCTCAGTGCTGGAGCATATGGCAGAGGAGGAGTGAGTTCTGGACCGTGAGAAGCCATTCACCGAGGAGGCAAGCCAGGCTGTATCTCTTTGTCTCAGCAAAGAGAAACTGAAGGACAGGTGAAAACTTGCACTTGGGGCTGATAAAGGACTGAGAAACTCTAGAACTAGATCCTCCTATTTTCATGGACCAGATCTGAAGATTAAGTGTATTCTCGGGACAAAGTCCTCACAGCTCAGGTGGAGACACTGTTGATAGCTACGTGAAAACTCATGGTGTCTCTGTGGCCTTTATTTTGTTGGAGTTGAAATTCAAGGGTTGGCTCACTTCTGCCACACAGGCCCATTAAGGGGACAGATCCTTTTTCTTTGAGGCAGGGTCTCGCTTTGTAGTTCAGGCTGGCCCTGAGCTCACTATGTAGTCCTCGAGCTCAGCAATCCTCCTGCCTCTGCCTGCTGATAGCTGGGATGACAGGTGT
>PVIC010003024.1:0-72070 GCA_004025085.1 Thryonomys swinderianus
AAAAAAAAAAAAAAAAAAAAAAAAAAAAAAAAAAAAAAAAAAAAAAAAAAAAAAAAAAAAAAAAAAAAAAAAAAAAAAAAAAAAAAAAAAAAAAAAAAAAAAAAAAAAAAAAAAAGAATAAAAGCAGCAAAGATACTCAAAGATCAAGGATGTTCGATATCAATGGTCATTTCAGAGATGCAGATGAAAACAACACTGAGATTTACCTCACTCGAGAAAGAGTGGATGTTATCAGGCAGTAAACCAGTAATGTACTGGAAGGGATGTGGGGAGAAAGGAACTGTTGGTGGAAATATAGACTGGTACAACCACTGTGGAAATCAATGTGAGGAGTCCTCAGAAAACTAAGATTAGAAGATATATTCAACCCTGCTATTTCCCTGCTGGGTACATTCATGAAAAAATTAAGAAACATCATATCACAGCAAGATATGTGGACCCATGTTTATAGCAGCTCAATTTGTAATAGCTAAATATTGGAAATAGTGCAAATGACCATCAATCAGAGACTGAGTAAAGAAGATTTGTTGTTGTCATTTTATAAAATGGAGTATTAGTCATAAGAATGATAGAGACAGTTATAACTAAATGGATGTACCTTGAGGTCATACTCTTAAGTGAAATAAATAGGACATAAACATATAAATACATTTTTTCTTTCGTGAGAGAAACTAAATGTGTAAATGAGGCCCAAAATGAATGATAGGTATTGTGAAACAGGAAGGAAATGTTCAAAGGATAAAAGGGAACTGGGGAAAGGCCTGGGAAAGGCAAAAATAGAAATGTAAAAAAAAATCAGAAACTGCTTTTGTATAAGCAAGTTGGGGGTTTAAGGAAGGACAGGAGAATGGGGAAAAAATAAGAATTGAGATATATCATGTACAGGTACAAATTCTCAATGAGAATTGTGACCATAATGTATTCCTAAAATGTACCGATAAACTCAATTTATTAAAAATAGTGTGCAATAAAAATATCTTTTTTTTTTTTTTGAGACAGGGTCTCGCTTTGTAGTTCAGGCTGGCCCTGAGCTCACTATGTAGCCCAGGCAAGCCTCGAACTCAGCAGTCCTCCTGTCTCTGCCTCCCGAGTGCTGGGATTACAGGCGTGAGCCACCACGCCCAGCACTGTGGTATGTGGTATTGATTGCTGGTGGGTGTGAGTATCCACGCCCAGCATTGTATGTGGTTACCAGGGATCGAACTCAGGACCTTGTGCTTGCAAGGCAGGCACCGGAACCACTTAGCTAACCCTCCGCCCCCCCCCAATATCTTATGTTAACATTTATCAGATAATAAAAACATCACTTTTAAGTTTGAGAGGAAAAGGATATTTCATGCTATGTCAACATCACCAAACCAACATTTCTACCATCTTATTTTTTGTATTCCTCATTCTACATTCTTGAACCTACTCCCACCATCGGTTCTCTGAATTCATGTGAAAAAATCCTTCAATTTGGCAAAGACTTACAAAGATCTCCTCCCCAACCATATTCTCAAGGGAATGAATAAGGTCAATCCAATGTGTCAATAGCAATGAGACTGTTTTTGCCCTTACCAAATCTTTTACTTTTATTTGTATCTTTCCCAGGGTTTCTCCCCACATGAAAGATTCCTCTTGCAATTTAAAGCTTTTCAACAGTAGATCCCCTGTGAAGCAACCCACAACCTTTACAATGAGGGAAAGTCTACAAACCTCAGAGTTCAGAGCTGACTACTTGTTGAGTTGGGGTATTTTAGGAAGGGATTATTATGTCAATAACTCTCTCATACTATGCATTATATCTTATAAAACATTCAACAAACATAAATTAGTAACAGAAATGTGATTATGGCTACAATTATTTCCCCTTTGTCTTTCATACTTTAACAGTATTCACTGAAATAAATTTTCTATCTTTTATAGCTCAAAAATGTTTAATACTTAACCATATATAATTCAAGACTCTGGACACTGGATAGCAGTGAACAAGTTTCATTTTTTCCTACATAAGTTTTTAAATCTAACACCAGAGTTTCAGATGTTTTCAAGATTTGAAATAGAAGATCTTGGTAATAAGAGTTCTGACTCCAGGAGACTAGAAAAGACAAAACTCTAAGTAGGAATTGGAGCAAAAGAGATTGTCTTTACCAGAAATGTCCTACTGACCGTTACTACAAGGTGTAAAACTCATAATATCTAAGTGGATGAGAAGGGCTGCTGACTAAGAGTTCTATCTTTAAGAAAGTCTGGGCTCTGTGTGGTGTTTGGGCTGAGATACAAAACAATTTCTCTATTTTCCCAAATAGTTCACCCCTCCCTAATTATAGCTCTCAGATGAATGTTTTGTTACCACCAGAAAGCAGGCAAAGCAGGAAGGAAATAATCAGGGATTTTCACTTAGAACATTGAATTTTAATACAGTTTTTCCTCTTGCTAACAGACCTTTTAATTTTACTTCTTGCATGTTTTAAGTATGATCAATTTTGTCTTTTAAGATATTATTCCTCATCCATAAAATTACACAAAAATTGCCATAAACATGCTGGCTGAAAAGGAACAATCATATATTTTTTAAAGAAAAAATAACCTTCATGTTTATAGAAATAATAAAGCCCATGCAGTACTTCTTTTAAAAATCTTGCTCTAAACAAACTGAATTATTCATGCATAGAATTGTACAGCATTAGAACACCTGTTTTCAATCATGCATAATGTAAAATCACTCATTACCTCACAAGAGCCTCTACATCTCCAGCAATCAAATGGCATTGAAACAGCAAAACAGGTGCCTGGCAGGTGGGTCCAAGCAGATGTGTTGAGCTTGTGTGCCTTTTCTTGTACAGGTGTGATGATCTTGTTTTCAAATGCATAATTGCTATTTAAATAGGTAATATTTAATTCTCGTGTACTTTAATATTTATTTTTGCTTCTTCAATTCCTCTCCCTCTGCCATTGCCTGGGCTTGAGGTGGATATGAAAGCTTTCAGGATCTGTAAGGTGGCGCGATGCCAGTTGAAGGTGCAATTCCACTGTGTCAGACAGTCAGAGTTAAGGAAGCCTCAGCTTTAAAACTACATAGTTTGCGGGTGAATACGTAAGGCTTCAGGAGCACAACGAACTACTGAACAGGGAAGTGAAAGTTACTTTCCCTTCCTAGGTACCATGCCAAAATCACATTAACTGTTTCTACTATGTGTACCAGGGATTATAAATTCATTCGATGCAAATCTGAGTGCAGATCAGATAGAGAACATCTTTCTTCGGCTGCCAATACATACTTTATTGAACTTCTACAAAGATAGCTCTGTGTGTAGCCTCCTCGTGAAGAATCAAAATGCATTTGTTTAAGCGTGTTTTAGTAAAACATCTTTAAGTCTCAGCTGGAAATAGGGTTTTTCACTTCATACTAGATTTATCCAATATAAACTCAGTGAAGTGGAATTAAAAAATGCAGCTTTCAAAAGGGGTTGTTGCAGGCACCTTATTTCACTGTCTGTTCATATAGTTCTTTCTTTATTTCTGTTTAATAATCAACAAATTCAGTATCAGTGGAAGGTGCTATATGTAAAGCTGTGAAGACAGAAAACGCTTCCTGAGAACAGGTGCAGCATTAATGTGGATGGCATTCCGATGCTGTCCTGTTCTGCAAGTCCTTGTGATTCTCAGTTCTGCGTAAACAGAGAAACAGGTAGCTAGAGTGGAGTGCAGAGTCATTCTATGGACAGAGCCCCCTGTTTGGACATCCTGTATCTTAAAACCTAAAGGCATCTCCATGCCAGGGAGGTGATCACCGAATTATGCTAGTAACAAAGATTTTAACTTGCTTTATTTTGTAACTTATAGAAAATTTCCAACTATTTTTACATAAACAATGTTTTCAGACATCTAAATATGATATTAATCACATCCAAACTTCTAGATATCACTAAGCCTGCAGATAGGTGGTATCATTTGTGTGGAACCCAAACCTGGTTTCTCCTCATCGAAGATAGTTTGGGCCTGTGCAGACCTGTCCATTATTTAAATTTGAAATGTAATGGTCTTGCAAATGAAAGTCCTCTCTGGTGAGTGAAGAAATAACTATACTGTAGTTAGTTCACTAAAAGAAATTGTTAGTTAGGAGTCTCTAGAAGAACAGAGTTGGATATACATGTTTGATTTAGAAAAAAATATACTGTAAAAGATACATTGCCATGAATCTTCCCAGTGTACACCCTCCCTTTGAGTGCACCTGCCCTGTCACTCTTGCCACCTCTGGAAGAAATCCTAAAAGTGTTCTACCCTTTTTCAGTTCCATGGTCACCACTCCCTCCATGTCCTGAACTATTCAAAAATGTTGGTTTTGCTGCTTGTATTTAAAGCTGAGGGCCCCTTTGCAATGACTGTCTGAGACACTGGAATTGCACCTTCAGTGGCCTTTCTCCACCGCACAGATCCTGAGAGCTTGCAAATCACCTCAAGCCCAGGCAATGGCAGGAGAGGAGTAGAAGAAGCAAAAATAAATATTAAAGTACACAAGAAGTAAATGTTATCTATTTAAATAGCAATTATGCATTCAAAACAAGATCATCCAATATATACTTTGTAGATCACTTTGAACTTGTAGGGGAGACAGAGCGTTCACATCCCAGGAGCAGAGTGGATGAGGGTGCAGGACATACTTAGTAGCTGACCTCTCCACCGGGTGCTGCTCGGTAGCAACATTCTTTGTATTTTTGGTCACACTCTTAAAAACACCAACGAAAGAGGACTTCCAGAGTGCCCTTAGAAAGCAGCAAGAAATATAGTCTAAGGATCTAAAAAATGAGAGTGTATTTTGAGGGCAATTTAAGTGTATGTGTCCTCTGTGATATTTATTTTTAAACTGAATTATTTGCCATATTTCAATCATAGGTACATATGCACATAAAGCTTACACACATTTAGAGAGATAGATTCAGAGAGAGAGATTCAGAGGGAGACTACAAAAGCTTACAGAACCGGAGGCAGGCAAGTTCTCTGGCTGCTTGTGTGCTAGACAGATGGAGAATCCAGTAACTGCTCAGTTCTGAGAGTTGGAAGCCACAGAAGAGCGATAGCCATGATGCAGCCCCAGTCAGTGTCAGAGCCCACAAAGCTCCCTGAAGAAGTTGGGGTAGGATTTTTCATTAAAAGCCTGAAGAAACTGGAGTCTTATGTCCACAGGTGACAGCAGCCAAAGAAAGACACACCTTCTGCAGCAGAAAGGGGCTTCTCAACACATGCCAACTCCCCCTTTTCTCCTCATTCAGCCTACTGGATGGTGCCACCCACAATTAGATAGGGTCTTCCCCACTTAATTTGTTGCTGTATAAGCTAATCATTTCTGGAAACACCCCCACAGACTCTCCCAGATGTGTGCTTTCTAATTTGCTGGAAATTTATTAATCTAGTCAAATTGGCATATCATGATTAATTGAACACACTAATGTGTTCAAATCATTTAAGTTAATGCAATGGATTTTTAATGTCAGAAAGTTAATCTGTGGGTTATATATTTTTACATCTTGTTTGCCAATTGTTTGCCATATCAATGGGTTTCACTTTCTCTTCAGGTTCCCTCTATCACAAATACAAGAAAAAGAAATGTCTGTGGTGACATATAGTAATAAATCTTGTATTTGTTATGTCTACTTAATTTTGAAACTCTTTAGATCTAAAATGTACCTTAGCGTGTTCATGTGTCTGAATGTGGTAATTTTGATAAGTACATTTGATCATGAGATGCTATATTCATCAGTGCTTTAACAAATTGATGAGTTCATAGCTAAATGTAGAATTATGAGATGGGACCAAACTGGAAAAGACAGGTCACTGGTGGCCTGCATTTGGAGGTCATATCGTTTTTTCTATCTCTTCCTATAGTCTGAGCAGCTGCCCTCTGCTATGCATACATGCCAGTCTTTTCCTGTTTTGGAGCTAGCCGACCATGGACTGAACTCTCTTAAATCATGAATCAAAATAAAACTCCACTTTTAAATTATGGGTGTCAAGTGTTTAGTCTCAACAAAAATATAGATGTATATAATTACTTATTGAAATTTTATTGCTATGAATTATTTTAACTATCACTTGATCATGAATTAATATATGATGCCATTTCACCATAATCATCACTACACTATAGTTGCCATGTATGGAAAACTACCATGGGCCAAATATGATATTAAATACTTCATGCATATTATTTAAATATTGCAATATACAGTCCTGTGAACATAATACATGCACTATTGTTATCTTAACTAATTTTATCACTTAAATATGTAAAAACAAATGAGACCTATACAAGGCTGGAAATATGAAATCTATCTTCAAATTTTACCTTAGAGCAGTTCTCATTGGATTGTTGAACTCTCACATTGTCAGGTGCTGAGGAGTGGAACATACACTTACTCAAATACCCCATGATATCATATGTGGTCACTGCTAAAGACAAAAGATTTGCCAAGATATTTGTTCTAAGGAAATATTATCATAAATACAGAGCTAAATTCTCACCTATTTTTGTCACATCCCTACATTTAAGAGTTTTTTCAAAGTACATAGTATTTTATTAGTGCAGCGGAAGAAGATAAGGATGGGTTTTGTATGAAACAATTTTACATATTAATATCAACACAAGTAACTGTATCATTTATAATTGTGTAGCAATAGAAAGTAAACTCAATGTAGGAATTAATTATAACCATGATAACATAGAAGACAAAGACGGTTTTAACTTGTCTAATATCAAAATTTATATAGAAGAAATTAGAATATCGAAAAGCACAATGGATAAAATCTGTCAAGAAATCTCCTTGAAATATGGTACTTTAGTGAAAGGAAAACTTATAACAATATTAAAATCTTATCAAAATTTAATAGCTGCATTGTGATTTTAACAATTGCTCATTACTGTTAATATTTGGAACTTTGAGAGTATCACTTGTTTTGTATGATTTCTCAATTTGTCTTGAATTTTTACATCCTATATTAATTTCTCTATTCTGTATCTACATTATTTCACAAAAATATTAGAATCAGCTAACATCATAAGGAAATAGGAATGTTATTTTCTGAAAATTGATAAATAAATAAATAAAACTTCAATAAAGTGCTTTATTTCCAAAGACATGAATTGAGAACTTGTACCTGTCCATGACACATCTTGATTCTCATTTATCCCTGCCCTCCCTGAAACCCCACCCCCATGTAGATAAGCTTTATTCCCTTTTTTTAACTATCAAGTTTTTTCAATTAGCATGCTTTAAGAAGCATTAAATATGTCTCCCTCTGTGGAGGAAAATAATGACAGGAAGAAATAGAAAAAATTATATTCAGAGGTGGATACTGATGTAATTGATATCAAACACCTTTTAAAAGGAAACCAAAGGTAATGTTAGCTTGCATAATGGGAAATATTTCTTCATCTTGCAATACTATTAACTAAATACTTAAGGAAATGAGGGAAATGGCAGTGACGCTTAAAGAAAACAATTTTAGTGTGATCGAATCAATCACATAATCTAAACTCACAAGAAACAGTATGTTACATAAAAAGGGTTTATTCTGAGTTCCATCCATCAAAAATGAAATTGTTACCAAACAAGCCTTTGCTAGCTGCAAAAGTTTCTTTATTTTTTAAAAACTTTTAAAAAGATAGAAATTATATATAATTTTGAGATACAATGTGATGTTTTGACATGGATACATTGGATACCACTCAAAGTTTAATGTGTCTTATCGCCTCAAATATTTATCATTTCTTTGTGGTGAAAACGTTCAGAATCATATCCTCTAGCTTTTGAAATGCACGAGACTATCCTTTCTGCAGTCTTCCCACAACATCTTGCTCTTAGTGCCCATTGAACAAACTTGCTCATTTTCTCTCCCACCTCTGCTCTCTCCAGACTCTGGCCACCACCAGTTTACGCTGAGATTTTACGAGATCAGCTTCTATATTCTCTGCAGGTGAGTGGTACTTAACAATCTCTTCATGGCTTAATTGTAAAAAAAAAAAAAAAAAAAAAAAAAACGGCAACCAAGTAAAACTGCCTCATAAACTCCCTGCGAATGACACGAAATGCTTAAAAATATTATCATATATAAATAAAGAAAATACTAAGAGGTAATATTTTAATTTTCCCTTTATCGAGTTATTGTTACATTTCAAACATACATTATGATCACGTTCATCACTGAGAATTTGTACCTGTACATGATTTTCATCTTTCCCCATTCCACCATCCCTCCCTACAACCTCTGACCCCCTATATGCATAGGCTTTGTTTCCTTTTTTGTTTGCTTTCGCTATCAAATTTTTTCTTTCCCTTCTTTACTTTCCCCTGGTAAGAGATAGTATTTTACACTTTAGCACGCCTGAGGGGAAGTACCATCAGGGTAGCTACTGGATATTAAAGGGGTGCCTTAATGACCTTCTTAATACTTATCTATTCACTCTTCCTTAAGCATCAGAATTCCTCTTTGCTGTGGAATCTTTGTAACTCATGGCAATGGCCACACAGGGTTGGTTTCTGACTTCTTCCCCATGTAAATCAATGTAGTTTCCCTGAGTCTTTCAAAGACGAGAACCTTCTCTATTGAGATGGTTTGAGGATGGGCTTCCACATTCTCTTACCTCTTCATCTCTCACTCTGCTGCCTATCCCATAATTCTGTTTCCCCAAGTCAGTGCCAGGTCAAGGTGTTTTTTCTTCCTAGGCATAGGATGGCTATTTATGAAATTGTGTTGCTGGAAATATTAATGCAGTCCTGCAAGTTTAAATTTTCTCTTCCAGAGATAGGGTCACGCTCTTTTCTACAATAACTGTACAAAAATATCTTCAACCCCTGAATGGGATCAACATTTTACTGCCATTTTTGGCCTACTTGTTATTATAAAAATATTTTTAGCACATAGTCTCTTAAAACTTGTTTTTAGAATATTTGAGTTCTAAGGGAATCCATTTTTCCAGATCTGCAGCAATGTTTACTCTCTCCCGAGGCAGGGGACTGGCAGATTCTTAAATGGAAATAAAGCCCAAATCAGATCTTCAGCATCAGCAGGAAGATCAGCGACCTAGGGCAACGCTCCTTGCCAGCCCAAATCCGGACTGGTGCTGGCCGTGAGAGCCACGTGAACTGCACAGCTGCAACACGTGAGCTCCTGGCCTGTGCTCGCAGGTTCCCATTCTTGCCCAGCACACTTCATGTCTCCCTCTGCCCCATCTCCCTCAGACATGGGTTCAAGGAGCCAATGGAACATTTTAATGTCAGCTAAAGTGGATTATCACCAACCCATATATAAGTGGTAAATATTTTACAGAACAAATGCAATACAGGCATATTCTCTGTTACTCACATGTGTAGAGATCCTGTCTGAAACACTGTATTTATTCCCATATACATAGCTACCTTTCAAATGAAAGGAATACAATTAATTTTATTAAGGTGGGAAAGGCAATGTTTAGTGAAGTGATTTAAGTAATACTTGCAGACTTTAAATCCTGAATTATCAGTTGGAATATCATATCTTATTCTATTACATTTGGGTAAAAATAGGTTAAGGTAATATTTTCACTTATCATTTTCATTTAATAGTTTACCATGCCTCTAGTATTTTGCTTTTTACATTTTAGAAAACGACTACATTGGTAGAATTTGTTTTCTGTCCTATGGCCTCTCAAAATTTTTATTCAAGTTACTTATGAAATATGTTTCTATAGAGTTTTCACTTCTTTTTTGTATGTTTTGTTTATTTTGTTTATTTTGAACCATACATGGGTATATTTAACAGATTGTAGAGAGTTGAATTTAATTTATAGAAAAAAATCAAGATCATTATTTAAATTTATTTTATCTTGCACTACAATATTTTTAAGTATCAATTAAGCCAACATTGCATTAAAATTTTAGTCAACAAAAGAAAGCTGTTAAACTGCAAAATCATTTTTATTATCCAATGTGATTCTTTTAATTGAATTATTTATTGGTACATTTTATATACAGCTCACAATCACACTCAACACTGGGGAATTTGTACCAGTGTATAACAGAAATTAATTCTCATTTTTACCCATATCCCAACCCACCTACCACCCTCCACCCCTTATACACATTCTATTTCTTTTTCCTTCCAAGTCATATTTATTTTTCTCCTCATTATATTCCCCTACCATATTCCCTTTGAATATCTATTTTAAAAAATCTATCATATATTCTAGAAATCATTTACATTTTTTTTTGAGACAGAGTCTCACTTTATAGTTCAGACTGGCCCTGAGCTCACTGTGTAGCCCAGACAAGCCTCAAACTCAACAGTCCTCCTGCCTCTGCATCCTGAGTGCTGGGATTATAGGCATGAGCCACACACGTGGCACCAATGTGATTTTCAAAGTTTCATTTATTATCAATTGTATATTATTTAGCCACTATTCATATTTTTTCAATTTTTTACTCTGTGTATCTACAATATTGCCAAATACTATAAGTAAATAGTTTTCAAAAGCTTTATAAAATAGTTTATTAAGTATTTAAGAAAATGCTATCCTCCCATAAATATATTAATTATAATTATTAAGCATGTTCACGTATTTGATAATTCCATTTTTCTGCTGTTTGTATGGAACAACAATAGGTTTCTTCTTGGAAAAATGAAAACAATGCTTAATAATATCATAATCCGTTTATTCAGTAACTGTATTTTGTGTATAATGAACTCAACAAGATGTTATTTCAAAATAATACCTCTAGTAAGGTGCCATAAATCAAATATTTATATATCATTTTTACTTAATATATTAAGACATTCAACAGTGAACAAATATTTACTGATTCCAACTGTATTCAAAGCAAACAATTTGGATTTAGAATATCTAATTTATTATGACTTAGACCTAAAATGTCTTCTAAACCTATGTTCTGAGGATGGGTTTTTAGAAACTCATTGGATTTCAAGGGCACTAGCCTTGTCTGTGGATGAATTAATTAATGATATCACAATTTGATGGCACTATTGCGGGAACAGAAGGTAGGAATGCAGCACAGGTATGTGAGGACCTCTCTATCCCTAAGTCTTCCTCTATGGCTCTGTGCTTTTCTTTTTCCACTTCTGGGCTGCCATGAGGTGAGCAGCTTTCCTCCTCTACCAAGTTACTGTCTTATTACAGGCCTAAGAGCAATAGGCCAAGCGTGACTGAAACTCTGACCCCAAATAAATCTTGCCTCCTTTTTGCTGTTTTTCTCAGGTATTTTTGGTCACAACAGTGAAAAGGTGACTGACACATTACTGAACTAAACAGGCAAAAATCTCCACTCTCGCAAAATTTATATTCTACCAAATGTCTGAATACTTTGGGCAAACATAGTTCTCTTTTTCTTTTCTGTTTGTCTCCAGAGTCTCTGTATTAAATGTGCTGAAAACACAACCACCCAAGGTAAGAGGAGCTTGTTTCTGGTCCTCTCTACAGTGATATATTCTTGTCTGTCATGTCCTGCAGTGGGTTATCCCAATATAACCCGAGTTTCATTTTGTTTTGCTTCTTGAGACAGGGTCTCGCTTTGTAGTTCAGGCTGGCTCTGACCTCACTATGTAGCCCAAGCAAGCCTTGAACTCACAGAAATCCTCCTGTCTCTGCCTCTTGAGTGCTAGGTTTACAGGTAGGAGCCCCACCCCTGAAATTGTGGTGTGTGGTACTGATTGCTGGTGGGCCTGAGTCACCACACCCAGAATTGTGGTTATGTGATTACCAGGGATCAAACTCGGGACCTTGCACTTGCAAGGCAGACACTGGAGCTGCTGAGCTAAATCCCTGGCCCAATATAACATGAGTTTTAAAAATAAGGCTGTGATGCTTTGAGGGGTCACTCAGCTGCACTGTGGTGATGGTAACAAGTAGTTTATATTCCTTTCACTGTGTGCACCCTTCTCAAGACTTAATAGACCATTTTCTCATAAATTCTAGGCCTCTATTATCTTTTGTTTCCTATCTGCGTGTAATAGTTGTTCCACTCATGTGCATGCTCTATTCCACATGACTCAGGATAGTTTTATAGCTTTAAGCTGAATATGTGTTGGGATGAAGTAGTAAACAGTAGGGAGTGAATGTCCTTCATAGTTACAAAAGATAAATATATCAGTCAGCTTTCCCACTGGGACCAAACACCTGACATACCCTACTATAAGAAGGAAACGGTTTACTTGGCTCATGATTTCAGAGGTTTAGTTCATGGTTTGTTGGCTCCAAAGAAGCAACATCATGGCTGATGGTTGTGGTGGACTAAAACTACTCACATCAGCATGTCTCAGAAGCAGAGGACACATTAAAAGAGACAGGAAGGGGCCGGAGGGTTAGCTCACTGGTTCTGGCGCCTGCCTCGCAAGTGCAAGGTCCTGAGTTCAATCCCCGGTAACAACATACAATGCTGGGTGTGGAGATTCAAGCCCACCAACAATCTATACCACATACCACAGAGCCGGGGGTGGTGGCTCATGCCTGTTATCCTGGCACTCAGGCGGTAGAGACAGGAGGATTGCTGAGTTTGAAGCTTGCCTGGGCTACATAGTGAGCTCAGAACCAGCCCGAACTGTCTCAAAAAAAAAAAAAAAAAGAGACAGGAAGGAGCCAGGGATCCTATATTCTCCCTATGGTCATACTGCAATGCCATCCGGAAATACCCAGAAATATTATTTTCTAATATAGGAGTCCCTTCAAGCCAATCTAGTTGACAACATAACTAGCTATAACATATAAAATGTTAAAATAAACATAATGTTAAACATTATATGATCTATTAGAAGATTGTGAGAACTTGGAGAAAAATGGAAGAAAAGACGAATAAGTTAAATAAGAATGAGTACAAAATGTAAATTGTATATTATAGAATTAAATAGAATGCTCCTTATTCAACAGGTGACATTTGAAAAAGTTCAAAATAATTAGCAAAGAAGAAATCTAGAAGAGGGCATTCTGGGGGGAAGTCTAGCTTTTGCAAATGCCCCAAAGAGCAGCAAGAATCCTAAGGCACCCACAGAAGAGTGAGAATATAGAAGTAGCAGAGACCAGATATTTTGGATCAAATTCACAATATTAAGTAAACAATATTAAAAACATAAGGCTTTGTAGCCTACAAACCCTTTGCTACAGCTACTCAGTTGTATAAAAATGATCACAGCTAATGAATAAATATGTGCAATCAGCCATGTCCTATTAAATTTATTTATGGGCACTGGAAATTAAATTCTATACAATTTTCACACACCTATGTTTAAAATTATTTCGACTATTTAAAAATGACTATTTACAACTCTTAACTCACGGGCTATTAAAAAGTAGAGGAGGGCCAATTTAGCATGTAAGACATAGATTGTTAACTTTTAAACTAAAATTTCCTGGAAGGTTTCTGTTCACAGGGAGATGGTGCTTCTGCAGGAAATTTTCAGCAGAATAATGCATAATATTTCTGAACAAAGATTACTTGGGCTTTATGTTGAGAGGAGACTGCTAGAGACCAGAATTGAAGTAGAGTGACCTCACAACAGGCCAATAGAAAATCCCAAGCAAGAAATGATGAAGGCTGAGACCACACTCCTGAAAGTGGAGGGGGAGAGAAGCTGTCAGATGCTAAACCCATTTTAAAATGTGGACTGCAGAACTTCTTGCTCAGTCATACAAGGAATATGCAGTAACAGAAACAGTCCTCAAGACTGGATCCTGAAAGAAAATAAATTGACATTTGAATCAAATTAATCTTGATTCATACCCTATCTCATAACCAAGGAGGCAACCATCAAACTTTTTACCTCCTTTGTGGTTTTATTTCTTTTTAAGTAGAGATGAGGCTATTCAACCTACACAAAAAAGTTAAAACTGTAGGCCATTTCCATGGCTGCAATGAGCTGGGTGCTATGTGGCTCTGAGTGTTTTATACATTCGCACTTGAAACCCTTCCTCTCAGTCTTCAGCATCTATGTTTGTAACTATTATGGTCTTTACTGAAAAAAATGTTGTAATTCATTTCCCTAAAAACCAGAGAAGCAATCAGCTAATAACTTATTTTACTATTAGAGCTTATCTTCAAGTCTGCTTGGTCAACAAAATTTAAATTTTTAAAAGGAAGAGCGAAAACCAATAATTAAGCAAATCATTAAAATAGAAAATAAACTAAATGTGGAGTCAAATAGAATGCATCAAGTGTGCACAGTCAAGAATTTCAGGGAAGGCAAATTTTAAGCAAAATAAAAATTCACATCAGATTTTGATTATCTATGAAGATAGACTCTCCTACACAGGAAAATAAGAAACATAGTTAATTTATTCTTTTCTTCTATATTTTACAGAGCCAAAAACCATTGCTAGAACAATAAATATATACAGACACCTTCCTGAGCAGGTAAGCTCAGGAAGGTGTCTGCCCTCAGGTAGAAATATCACTGAGATTGTAATTGACCAATATTGTTTTCAGTGACATTAAGAGAACTTCAGTACCCCAGGGAAAAACTTCAGAATCATAGAAACATAACTCAATCTCTAAGGAGAAAGAGTGTCATTTATTTAACTTGCAGTAAGAGTTTGCAAGGAAACACTAAATACTAGATTATTTCAATTATTATCACTCCTAAGAGTAAAGTGCTTATCTATTATAGGGTGTTACTGTTTTCCAGATGATCAGAGCCACAAACATGCGTGCACACTAAGGAAGATAAGTAAGTAGGCAGAATAAAAGAGGAAGGAAACTAACAACTCTGATTATGGTAAAGAAATATTTCTCTTACAGGGCAGGTTCTGCTCAAACTAAATTTGTTTAATAACGGAAAAGGTCACACCCATGTAAAAGAACGCATGTCAGAAACTGGCAGCGATGTGAAGTACACAGCATTTACTTACATAAAGAATGTCACACATTTTCATTTATTTATAATAAGGATATATTGATCTCTGCACAAGTATTGATGGCAAAGATGCAAATATGTTGGTGGAGGGAATAACACAGAAGAGGCTGGTCTGCTTTGATGATATCTATAGTTTCAGCTAAATTCTTTATTTTCCCCTCCATCCCTCAAATCCTGAGCCCAGCACACCCCTGTAGCCGTCATCCTGTGTACCTAGCAATGCCTGCTGGGTAGTGACAGTATCTTTTTGATGAGCAGGCCAGGGCCAGTCCCAGGCAGCTCCCCTTTCAGCGTGACAGCTGCATATCCCAGGTGGTCTGACATTTGAGATGGAGGCTGTGGATAAGATTGAAGGTGTTTTAGGGGAGAAGTAGGCTGTGAATAACACCAAGCCTCCATCCAGATGGAATCACTCATGAGACAACCTGAGATACTCTATTACGGTCCATATGTCTTCTAGGTCTCCAAAGGCCAGACGCCATTGATTTATGGAAGCCCACTATTTATGCTGTTGGCTCATCTCACAGCCGACCACAGTAAAGGATTTATCAGAGATGCTTCTGTTTCTGGTGGTTATTGGAATTTTATAAGTTCTTTAAATAAAACAGCCTCCATAAATATCCTAGTAAACATCAGACAATAAAGTAAATATTTGGGGGCAAGATTCAGTTTATTTCCACTTAATATACATCACCTTTTTACAAGTTTCCTTCTGAGTGCAGCCTCCTGGCAAAACCTTTTACAGAAAATACCTATTTTAGGTAAATAAATACATATGTGCCTCCAAAGGAATTCAAATTACCAGATATAACTAGGCTAGCAGTATTGCATAAAGACAATTTTTCCCTTGCAGATAAACCTCAGAAGAATTATTTCATTGTTTTCCCAGCACAAACAGTTGTTATTAGAGTATCTTATTTATAGATGGTTCTTGGAGGCACTATAGTAATATAGCAAAATATCAGTTATTCCATCACACTGGTGAATTTAATGAACCTGAAGGTGTGGGTTATTTTAGCACTTGCAGTAGCTCCTGTGAAAACCCAGTGGTGCTAAAATCTGTAAACCTGTCATTGCTTAAGTAATAACCTTGTTAAAAGCATCTTCATTTAACTTACTTGAGCTTCTGCAAGATGCAGGTTTTATTTTATCAGAGCAGAAAGTAGGTATTTTCAAATCCAAATCACTTCTGGTAAATATAATTAATTGTAGTTAATTAATTTATTCTTATTGTTATTGCTTTTATTTCAACATTTAGTTTAAATTAAATATTGTCTGGAATCTAGTAGCCATTTTCAATTTTTTACATGCTTTTAATTTGTATTGAATTTCTGTGGTTAGAGGAGGAAATTTTACTCTGTGCCAACAACAACAACAAAAGAAACGTTCATTTTAATCTTTATGTGAAGTCCAACAGATTCTTCCCCCAGCCCTGCTATACACAATGTGGAAAAAAAAAAAAACAGTGCATTTTTGTTAATATGCTTGGAATAGATTTGAGTTTATTCTTGTCTTTTAAAATATGGAGAAAATTGGATATTGATGGTAGGTGTTCAGAATTATCAACTTATTTCAACAAAAGCACATTTATAATTATTGAAATACCAATAATAAAAACCCTTTTCCCTGTCTCTTCCTCCTATTTATAACTATACTTTAAAAGCAAGAGAGAGGGAGAGTAATAGAGAGAGAGATAGAAAGAAACAGAGAAAGAAATGAAAAGTGTAATTTTTGTAATTATAGCCCTAAAGAAAAAAAAAACGCAATTATCTAGAAAGGCCAACATCAAGGTGTATGAGAAAAGCTACATGTTATTATCCACTTTTAAATGTTTGGCTAATTGCAATAATACAAATGATAAAATGCCAATGCATGTTATATAACCACATCTACAAAAAAATCTTATGAAATGGTGCTAACTACTGTTTTATTGCTGGAATTTTAAAAACTATTAACAATCTCATCAAGAAAATGTGATTTATATAATTTACTTCTTCAAAAGGTATCAGTGAAAATGTAAAAATAGAAATAGTACATAAGGCCCATTTGATAATAATTTGAATCAATCAGGGTAGTTTTGATTTTGGAATATATTATTTTAATTGAACTTTAAAAACATCATAAAGTACTTGTTAATTTATCCCTCAATGTTAGTAAACTGATTAGTCAATATTCTTTATAAAAATTCCTCCAATTTGACTTGAATTCAGTGCTTCAAAATATAATAATGATTGAACGGATTTTTTTTTTTTTTTTTTTTTTTTTGAGACAGGGGCTCGCTTTGTAGTTCAGGTTGGCTCTGAGCTCACTATGTAGCCCAGGCAAGCCTGGAACTCAGCAATCCTCCTGCCTCTGCCTCCCTAGTGCTGGGATTACAGGCGTAAACCACCATGCCCGGCACTGTGGTATGTGGTATTGATTGTTGGTGGGCGTGTCTCCACGCACAGCATTGTATGTGGTTACCGGGCATCGAATTTAGGACCTGGCGCTTGCGAAGCAGGCTCTGGAACCACTGAGCTAACCCTCCGGCTCTTGAACGGATTATTTAATCTTAAAATAGTTTAATAAAATTTAAAGCATTATAAACTTGGTGCAGATCATATTCTTATGCTCTTCTAAATATAATGTGCATTTTAAATTTAGAGGAAGAGAAAGTGAAGACATATATCAAGAAATGGAACAATTTCTTGAGTTCCCCTTAAGACCATAAATATGCTGACTTTAAATTTGTTATTTATTTCTCTATTTTGCTTCTGATGATGATTGTACAGTTAATAATACATTTCTTGCAATCTGATCTTTCAAATAATGATATATTTAAATACTGACTGACAAATCTGTTTTTTAAAGTTTGCATACATGCAATTTCTATAATTACTAAACATTTTGTAATATATATGCCCTCAAAATTTACTCTTTAGTTTATGCTTTTATGTCTTAAATCAATGACATTTTTCACCATACTGTTAAACAACCATGTTCATTTTTGTTTGGTCTGACAGTATAGTTTTTAAATAACAGCTGGACAGAAGATTATACAATCTGATCTGACAATAAAGTATACTTTAAGTATATAATAAATAGAGAATAATTTAATAAAATCTACACTTATATCAAGGATTTTTTTAATTAAATGTATTGGTTGTTGGTATTTTTGAACTCTTAAGAATAAACACCTGCAGTGTTTTATTATGTAAAAAGGTGGTTTAATTGCATCATATTTATCACAGACAAATCAAGGCCTATTCAGAAAATAATAATGACACAGTAATTGGATCAGTAATTGGTTCAGGATGATTCAATATTGTACTAATAGTCATAAATACTGCTGTCTTCTTCTTTGAAACAGGGTTGACTTACTAATATAGATTGGATTTGGAGCAATAAATATGTGTGAACTGGATCTTGTACTCATGTCTAGACCCTTAGCTTCATCATGTCCACCAGAAACAGGTACAAAGCACATACAACACTTGAAAACATCTATATTCTAATTCATAATACAAATTTAGTCAATGCTTTTTATTGGCTTTTCCTAACTAGGATTCTGAAAACAGCATCATAAAGGTACAGGGAACATGGGAAGTAGAAATATTTTCTTTGTTTGCCTTATAAAACATTGTTCTGTGGGAGTAATAGAGTTTTACATGTGATTGAGCTGAGTTACCATGGCTGACGTGACATGATGACCTGGTGGGCAAAATTATTCATGTGCCAGTCATGTAATGATGGATAAGAAAATCATTCCCATTACCACACTGTGCTTGGCAGACACTTGGCGGTTAAACAGGACCATTTCTTAGCCAGTGTGGTGGCAGCCTTTCACAGACAGCCAAAGGAGGGGAAGCTCATTATACAGGAAACAATGATCCTTATTCACTCAACATGGAAACTTGCCTTACAAGAGCACGTTGGACAGCTCTGGGCTGGAACAAAATGGCATATCCCCTTTATCAATGGAACAGAAACCCAGGATCAACATGCCTTGCTTGGAATGCTGCCTAGTGGTAATAGAAATGGATATATTCAGGCATTTGTCTATTTATGATAATTTCTATGGAGGGAGGGTGCTACTTTCTAAGAGTCCTGTCCCATTGGGGTAAGTCTGTTTTGCAGAAGGAGAGTAGGGCAGCTTATAGGTGGCACTAATAAATGTAATTATGTGGTATAACGCTAAAGTTGTAAAGCTAGGATACACAGGATATTAGATATGTAGTGCTTAGCTGGGAGTAGGTGAACATTATATTTTCTGTAATCCTTAAAAGTACATGGGATACTATTATGTACAAAAGCTATGCACAGGACCAAAAGTATGTCATAGGTATGGAATGGATGCTGTTTGATAAATAACAAAATATAAATGAGGGGAAAGAATAAATATAATTTGGAAAGAGAAAGAGCATGTATATAGGGGGTGGGGGGTTGTGGGGTGGGTAAGGTTATAGGTAAAAATGAGAATTAACTCATGTCATATACTGGTACAAATTCCCCAATGCTGAGTGTGATTGTGAGGTGTATATAAAATGTACCAATGAAGAATTCAATTAAAAAATGTCATGTATCATAAAACCAATTGAGAAGCTGATGAATCTACTAAAGAAGTAGTGAATCTACAAAAGAAGGCAATTATTGTATGATCCAGCTTTAATCTAGGGTTTTTGTTATTTATAAATTGGAACTTTGTATGCCCCAAAAGTCATTATGAATAAAATGAATATAAAATATATCAAATTTATCAATTTTACAAATACTCAAGGATGAGACTTGAGTGGCCTCACATCATTTATCTCAATATTAGCTATCACATGTATCTTTGAAGGTAAACATCTTTGTATTCTTTGTGTTGCTCAACAGAATCCACAGAATAAGTAAGTCTGGCCCTGGCTCTAGAGGCTGGAAAGTTCAAGGCCACAGCACTGAGGTCTGGTGAGGGCCTTTGCATCGTGTTGGAGCATGGCAGTGTGAAAAGTAAGTGAGCGTGTGTAACGGAGAAAGCACAAGTGATTGCCTCACTTTTCTAATCTCCTCTCAGTGATTAACAGAACACTGAAATAATGGCATTAAGCCACATATGAGAGACGGCTCCATCTTCATATCACTGCACTATGATCAAGTTTCCAGCACAGAGACTGCAGGGCATACACAACCATAGCAGCAAGTATACAGTCAAGAGATAACATTTTGCCAAAATCATGCAGTAAGCACTCATGGATTAGTAATGCATTTTGGGTGGTGTAAAAAAGCTGGAAACATACTATATCAGTGAGATTTTAATAACCCAGTGATCCAGATTCAATGCAATGGGCTGCAATGTGTCTAATGTTCACAATCCTCCCTCTTTTTGCAAGTTATGAATGCTACAATTTTCTCAGCATAGGCTCAGTTGACTCTATCTAATGGCATCTATATTGGCCCTATTTTCTACACAGGCATGGAGGGATGTCTTCATCATTTTCAGGAGGCTGGGGTTACTGCCAAAGGCAATGATCCAACTCCACAGGCGATGAAAACAGAAAAAAAAATGATCATTTCAGTTCCGGAATCAGCATTTCATCCAGTAACACCTGAGCAAGGAAAGTCCTGTGGTGTCTTCACTCAAGAGCCAGGAGACTCCACGTGTTTGCAAGATCCAGTTCCTGCCTAAGTAAAGGGAGGGACTCTTGATTGTTAAGTACCCATGAAGGAAAATCTGCAGTTAAATGCCAGTCAGGGAGGCCCATATTTGTCATGTGTCTATGCCCCAGTGGCTCCTGTTCTGAATCAACCACTGCGAAGTTACAGGGTAACTGCTGTACTGGGTCCTCCCTGCATCTCTCTGAAACTCTACTTGTACTTGTGGTTCACTGGTTTAGTGACATCATGACGGGAATCCACTGCACTTCAAATTTCTCGTTACACCTTAATTAGGATTCCAGCTAGAAATATCAATGTTTTCACAAGTGTATAGACAAGGCCTCTCTCCTTTATTTAGTCATATGCTGTAAAACATATTGAAGGAGTTCATGAACGTGTTCTTCTCTTGTATTCCTCTGACTGAGAAGCCAGGGGCAAATAGACTACCGTACCCAACTCAGACGCCTAGTGCGGGGTCTAGCAGCACCTCGTCTGGGAAAGGAATGGCAACAGCTGTCAGAAACAAACTATATTGTTAAGAACCAGAATATTAATGTTTGTTTTGTTGTTGTATTTTTTTTCTTTTTGTGTTTTTGTGTTTGATTCCCTTTAACAGAAATTGTGCCACTGAGGCAAATCATATGTTTTGTTTTTTACCTCTAAATTTTAGAATAGCTTTTTTAAAAGCTATTCTAAAACACCTCCACATTCATTTTGACCTAAGAAACCTGTCTTAAAATTACTCATTATGGGGCCAGAGATTTAGCTCAGTGTTTCCTGCGCCTGCCTCGCAAGCGCAAGGTCCTGAGTTCAATCCCCGGTAACCACATACAATGCTGGGCTTGGTGACTCACGCCCACCAGCAATCAATACCACATCCCACAGTGCTGGCTGTGGTGGCTCACGCCTATAGTCCCAGCACTCGGGAGGCAGAGACAGGAGGATTGCTGAGTTCAAGGCTTGCCTGGGCTACATAGTGAGCTGAGGGCCAGCCTGAACTACAGAGCGATACCCTGTCTCAAATAAATAAATAAATAAATAAATAAATAAATAAATAAATAAATAAATAAATAAATAAATAAATAAATAAATAAATAAATAAGATTACTCATTATGTCTCCTTCATTTGGAGAAACTGAGTAAACTCCTTTATAAAGTAGAGGCTTATTGTAGAAAACTTACATTAAGGCTTGTAGCACATCACTATAAACTTTTTAAAAAACTAGTTTTTAAGTATTAACATATCAATGGTATCAGTAGTAGCTAAGGAGACCACCTCATTTTACTTATTATTTATTTAGATATTTACATTCCCTCAAAATATGATTACAATACATTTCTAATCAACAATATAATACAATTAAACTATAACTTTGGAAAGTTATACTTAAATTGAAGAAAGAAAGCAATACTAAAATTCAGTCTGTCTTTGGCGTCATGAGATAGTTTACAGGCCCAGTCAGCCAGCTAAATGACAGTCAGGGGAGATTATGTGACTGAGCTCTAAAAACTAATTTATCTCCATAAAGCCATAAGTGAGGTAGGTAAGATGACTTGAAATCTGATTACATTATTGCATTTAAGGGGATAAAATGCAGCATGTATTTTTCATGTTGATTTTAACCACCTGAGCCCTTAATGAGGTTTTTATACCTTGGAAGAACACTCATATTTCATCCATATTTATATAAAAAACTACAAAAATGCTACTGTTGTTAGTATATGATTTACACATTTTGTGTAAATAATGTGAAAGTGAATTATGTAAGATGGCTCTGTAAAGTTTTCCAAGCAATTCTTGAAAAAGTAGATTCATGATTAAAAGGAAATCATAAATCGAAAGATTGAAAGAAAATGACAAACATATTTAAAAGAAATAGTAATTTAAATATTCCCAACCTTACCACCATACAGAGCAAATGTTTAAATAGTATATTTTGGCCACTGAACACATATGGCTCTTTAGGTGAAGAGTTACTAAAGTAATCACAAAATTTGACTAAAGTATGACATATATTTCACATATATCATATTGATTGGAATATATTGAAAATAATACCTATTAGATTGAAATGAGCCCTATACTGTGTGTGTGTGTGTGTGTGTGTGTGTGTGTGCACGTGCATGCATGTGTATGAGAGGTAGGGGTCTATGTGTACATAAGAGAGTGAGAAAGGTCAAGACCCGAAATTTTATTAAGAAATACTGTAAACCATGGACTATATGTCACAAATCATTATATGTCATAAATTATCTACAGAATTTCATATAAAAACTGAATCGTGCTGTATTTGAGTAGATACACAAACCAGGCAAATTTTGGGGCAAGGTGACCTACTGTATACTAAACACAGAATTTATTCCCTGTTTTGTTTCAATGAAATGATGACTATTTTAGACTAACAGTACTGAAAGTGTGAGGGAATGGATTCCAAAAACGTGGTTATTTTCACTGATAATCCCAAAAAATTCTATATACAAGGAATTTTTACATGAACACTGTTTTCTAAGCTAAATAATATGTATAATTTTAGGAAGAAAAGTATTTCCCATTTGGGGAAAAAGGTCTAAATGCTACTCAGTTTTGCTTGGTGCACAGGAATGTGAGTGTGGGTGTATCTGTATATTCAGAAGACAAGAACTATATTTTGCTCCTTCATTTGTTCTTTTTTTACTCCCTGTGTGGTGGATGTGCATGCATGCAAATAAATGTGTGCCTGGAGAAATGCTCCTGCTCACATTAAGAAGAGTGCTACAGGACGCCAGAGGCGATGGAACAAGACAAAATGCTGGAAAATCACAGGATGTCATGTCAGGAAGAGGAGCCACTCCATCTTTTCTGACCTCTGTCTTCAGACCTTTCTAATCTTCTCACTATCCCTTCCTATTATCCTCTATCTCTCCACTTTGCCCTTTAGATATGGGATATAAAAACATGTTCTCTGTCCTGATTAACAGCTGAACATGGCTATTTCCTGAATTCAGTGAATATTTTTAAACCTTAAAAGTAAAACACTTTGGTTACAATTTTCTACATAAATAATTAGGTCAGTTAAAAACTATTATAATTGTCTAGGACTAAGTCTTGTTGCTGCTTATTTATCTCCCAATTCTATACTTCTGATTATTTTTGACTTGAAGTATTATTAAATGAATTCTTAGCAAGATAAAACTGGTAAACACACAAGGTTAAGAATAAAAGGAGGTTGGGCCGGAGGGTTAGCTCAGTGGTTCCGGCGCCTGCCTCGCAAGTGCAAGGTCCTGAGTTCGATTCCCAGTAACCACATATACTGCTGGGCGTGGAGACTCATGCCCACCAACAATCAATACCACATACCACAGTGCTGGGCGTGGTGGCTCACTCATGTCATCCCAGCACTCGGGAGGCAGAGACAGGAGGATTGCTGTGTTCGCGGCGGCTTGCCTGGGCACCATAGTGAGCTCAGGGCCAGCCTGAACTAAAAAGTGCGACCCTGTTTAAAAAAAAAAAAAAAAAAAAAAGAATAAAAGGAGGTAGAAAATGAAAATTATAGCATTCCAAAGGATTCTAAATGTAGAAAAACTTTCTAAAATTCTCTATGTCCATAATAACTTATTAAAACTTAATTTAAATCATTCTGAAGAATGTTTAGTAGAGTATGGAGTGTGCTTGAGTGGACATTATTCTACCAAATACTAAATTTTAACCAGAGTCCTGCTCTGAGGTGTAGTGACACACAAATGTCTGACAATTCTGATGAACTGTATTACAGAAAAATTTCATAGTCCTCATACTGCTCTTACATAATTGAACAGGCAAAGATTCTTGTTGAAGATTAAGAAAAAAAAGAGAAAATAACTTGAATATGCAAATAAAAAGCTGATATATTTCTTTACCTTGATACCTTTGTTACAGCTTTTCCTTTACACATGATATTATAGAATTATTTAGTAGTTTTAGAAATTCTGATATCCTGAAAACATCGGTAGTAAACAAGAATGTTTTAGCTGCGTTAAAGAATACATCAAAGACTTTTACTAAAGAGCGATTTGTATAAATGGCAAAAATTCTCAGCCCTTTTGCAATTCTAAGCCAAATTTCATTTGAGATGTCAAATTTCTACTTCTTATCATTTTTCTTTGCTTATTTCACTTCCTTTCTGTCTGACAAGGTATTTCCTAACACATCTAAATTTGGGATGTAAATTGACACCTCACTTGACAACTGAGGGACAGATTTATGAACCACTAAGATTCCTAATTAGTAGTTTGTGTGTTATTTATTTGCTCACTCATTTACTTATTTCTTCAATTCATTCATCTACTTACTTGTAGACAGAACATTATATAAAATATATTTGAAAACACTTTAATGAGAAAGATGGTAGTCAAGTTCTCCCTAATATAAAAGCCACATCAACTATTAATCATGATTACAGAAAATTCCTTTTGTGACAGAATTTCATTTAACTTCCAAAAACTACAAGCGGTGACAGCACACATTTTAAACTCTTCTGTGTAATAATTTTGTGTAAAACAGACTGTACAACCTAACCTTTGAAAGAGCTTAAATTACCAATCAAATATACATAGCCCATTTCATTTACTAGAGTCTTGATTTTATACATTATTTTGGCTTTGTTTTAACAAATATACTTGGCCATAATGAAAATAAACCTGCTGAAGTCTCTGAGGTCTAAGACAAGCTATAACACATTTCTGCACCACCGGGTGGGCTCATGGGATACCTACTGAGAAAATGCATGCCCACTGAGCATGCCCAGACTATTAAAATGAATTGACATGTTAATGCTGACAGGAAAAGAGCACAAGAGAGCTTGCTAAATTACTGCTCACTCAGGCACTAGGAATTCCTGAGTGGCTAACTCTTCAGCAAAAGCCACAGCAAGCACAACGACAACAACAACAGCAACAAAACTTTATTGTCAAATGCACCAAGACAAACAAACAATAACAGGATTGTCATGTTGGTAATCCAACTACCCATAAATCATGGATTTTAATCACACCTGTCCCCTTGGCTTCTTATCCCAAGAGAAATTGTTTTATTTTTGCACTCCCCTTCATTCGCTTTCAATTATCTGGAAGCTGTTTCACATGTTTACTTATTTATCTAAAGTTCACATACAGTATGCACACACAAATTTTCTCCTGGGGTCTGGGATCAGGCAGATCATAGGAGGATGCAGTGGCGTGGAGCAGCCGCCAGCTCAGACAAATATACTTGCTTCAAAACCAGCTATGGGCCGGGATGACAAGGAAAGGGGAGGACAGAAAGCAATTAGTGTGTGTACAATGATTGATTACGGCTTAATATTCAGCCGTTTTACTTTAAGACCACTCTAGGTAGACTTAAAGACTGACAGAACAGGAAGTCCACATGGTTTTTGAAAGAAAAGTAGAGAAAACTGCTCTTGTGCATGAAAATCATTACTCTTCTATAGATGTAGGATAAAGGATATTTTAAATATATATGTTGAATCAATTTATTCACATATCCAATACTTTTTCAAAGTCTCAAGTGTTAAGGTGAGCATGAAGAAATGACTTTAGGTAAACAGAGAGGAGGTAAATGGAAGCTGTGTGTTTCAGATGACGTTATCCAGTTCCGTTGATATCTGGTCTTTCTCCTATGAACAACTTCAAAAAAATCCTATCAGTTTGATGAATCAAGAACTAAGAAGTACAAGCTTGGGACACTGTGGTAGTTTCAGACACAAAAGTAGTCACGAGATAAAATGGGAAAAAAAGAAATATGTTAAGGTAAATACAATAAAAAAGTTTCACTCAGTTTTACCTCTGGCTAAGTACTTTTGATATTATGATTGTGGGGGTGATAGCTGCAGCTGCAATGTGTATATGCGTGTCTGTGTGTGTGTGTGTCTGTGTGTGTGCTGCAATGCATTTTATGCACATTCTGATCTATACTTGCCATGCTGTGTATTAGCTCCATCTCCAGATATCATGGGTTTGGAACACCCATAGAAATTAAAAGGATCACATGGAGTTTGACATTTTGTAAAATGAAAGAATAATGGATTTATTATATTGTATGTGGTGTTTTTTTTTTCCTTTTTAATAAAAATGTCCAACCCTTGGGAAACTTGTCTGGAAATTTAGAAGTCTGAACCATTTTTCTTTCTCTTTATACTAAAAAAAAAAAAAGTGAGAATATCATTTTCTTGGTTTTATATTTGTTTTGATATTTTAAAAATCAAAATGAGTTATCTTTCATATTCCTAAATCATAAATGAATCTATTTTATCCTAAAATAAGTTCATATTTTATATTAACTGAGATTCTTATATTAATGAGCTTTATTTACCTTTATATTTTTTCTTAGAATTATGACCAAAATCTTGCTGCAAAACACAAGTATCTGGCCTTTAACCTCAAAACTGAATAAATAAACTATATGTATCATATTCCGGGTAAAGTTTTCACTTTCAACATGCTAAACTATTTGCACATAATATTTACTTAAGTAAATATTTGGATTGCAAAGAAAATTGAATCATATTTCACAAACATGTTTACCAGTGATAGCTGTGTTTTAAACATTGTCATTAATATTTTACAATTTCTTTACTCTGTCTTTAAATATTACATTTACTGTTACTTCCAACAATCATCTATTGGACATCTAACACACAAAAAATGCAAGTACTGAATCACATTTTTTGAAGTTAAACCTTACTAAATTGGGACACAGATCAGAGTTCAAATTTATACCAAAACCTGTACATTGGTTTTGACATATTAAGTAACAACAACAACAAAAAAAATGCATGCAACTTTTTATGTACCAAGTAAAGAATGATTAATTTAATTTAATTTTCCAAGTCTTTATGTAGCATTTAGATGAGAAAAGGAAGTAGCCTAGAGAAGTACATAAAAACACAGAGTCGTAAGAAATCCTCTCAATAAATCAAAAAGGAAGAATCAGAGAGGTTGAAACAACTTGGGTGAATGTGAGAAGGAAAATGAATTATTTCAAAAAAGAGAATGCAACTCTAGTAAAATATTAAATATTACAAGGATAGAGAAGGTTCTTTTCATTTCAAAAGTAAAGACCTAATTTGTCTTGCAGATATAATAGAGAAGATCCCAAGGGTCTTGGCTTTAAAAACAAGTGGCGGGAGATAATGAAGCAACAATAATGAAGGAAATTAAAGGGTTCATCAGCAAAGAAGTGGACAGAGCTAAAACGCTAGCAAGAGTAGGGATCTTTGGTAGAAGGAAGTTTTCAGACAACACACCCCAGCTACACATGGCTCTCCTGAGTGTACAGGATATGGAGAATACAGCCACATAAAGTGGCAAGACTGCTATTTGCTTATTCATTCATTTTTTGCCTTTATTGAGTTTATTAGTACATTTTAGGTACACATTATAACATTTCTCATTGAGAATTTGTACCTGTACAAGATATATCTTGTTTCTATTTTTTTCCATTCCCTTTCCTACCTTCAACCCTTATCCCCTATATAAATAACTTTTGTTTTCACTTTTTTCTTTTTACCACCAAAGTTTTTTTCTTTCCCTTCTTTGCTTTCTCCTGCCTCTCCCAGTTTCCCTTCACTTTGAACATTTTCTTTCTATTTCACAATGCATCATACATTTTAGACCTCATTTATACCTTCAGTTTCTCACACTAGAGAAACAATGTGATATTTACACAACTGTGCCCTATTCTTTTCACTTACAAGTATGGTGTCAAGATGCATCCATTTAGCTATAAATGTCTCACGTTTATCTTTGTTTATAGCTGGAAAAATCTTGTTACATTTCAGGGTTCGTGGAAAGAGGTCAATGATGAAGGACAAGTTATAAAACTCTATAGAAAAGGAGTCTCAGAGCTAGTGTGACATGAGCCTGACCAGCACAGCAACATGGGGTTCCTCTTTTTAATGATACAAATGTGAGTTCTGATTGGTTCTGTATCACTTCCAGTTCTTCCAGCCTGCATAAAGCAGCCATCTCACACCATGACCAATCATTTTTCACCATAAATTTTGTCTTTCACAAACCAATGGGTAGCAGTATTTATTATAATCAGGAAATAATAAATTCTGTCTTTTCATGTTTTATTACTAGATCCCTTGAGCTCTCAAAATATTGGCCATATGAGAGCTTTGATAACTATTTGTGTTTTTTTTCACTCATTTTATAATAGACTGGTTTTTAAAATGATTCTATGTTCTTAAAGAAGATACTTTTTCTGCCTAAACACTAACTAATTAAATTTTTGTTAATGGCTATCAGGCCCTCATTTTTCTGCTGTCCACCTCTTCTCTGATGACTTAAGTAAAACGGATTCCTTTTAGTGGGTTATGATTGGCTTATTCATATCCTTGCTAGGGAAATAATTTGTAGTGGGCACATGGCCCAGCACTGTCCATTGGAACATGAAGGGACTACCTTGGTAGATTATTTTCTGGTAATAAACAGTTATTCATGTTTTGCAAAAGACTTTTTGCTAGTAATAATGTAGTTTGTCATCTTCTGTGCTATATCATTCTATTTCCATTTTGTACCAGGAATGAGATAACTCATGTTATAAATATCAAAAACCCCAGTACAAAGAACAAATTGTAACTCGGCGTGGTAGAAATAGGAAGTTCACAAATTTGAGGTCAATTTTGCAAAATCCTATCCCAAATTCTATCTCAAAATTAAAAGGTGGGGGGGGGATATAGCTCAGTGGTTCTGGCACCTGCCTCACAAGCACAAGGTCCAGAGTTCGATCTTGGTAACCACATACAATGCTGGGTGTGGACAGTCATGCCCACCAGCAATCAATATCTATTACCACAGTGCCAGGCATGGTGGCTCATGCCTGTAATCCCAGCACTCGGGAGGCAGAGACAGGAGGATTGCTGAGTTTGAGGCTTGCGTCGGCTACATAGTGAGCTGAGGGCCAGCCAGAACTACAAAGTGAGACCTTGTCTCAAATAAATAAACAAACAAATAAGACAAAAATTAAAACAAAGGCTGGAGATAAAGCATAGAGTGAAGATCCTAGGCTCAAACCACAGCACTGTAAGAAAAAAAAAAAAAAAGGAAAGAAAGAACAGAGTTGTTCAGTGAAAATGAAAAATTTTGATTACTGAACAATTTACCTGACTTTTACTTACTTACCTCAGTTCCACTATTACCCCATTAATACATAGCAATGGCGAACAAAACCTTTAAATTGAATATTTTACAACCACTAAATCTTGAAAATGATATATCTACCTATAAGAGAAAGAATACAGAAGAGATTAACACCCTATCATATACAGGATCCACTAATTAGAAGAAAATTCTAAGTCCCATCCAGAATATAAAAGACAGGATTATCCAGGAGCATAAACATGGGGATACTTAGTATTTTCTAGTTTCTTTGGATCACAGTCTACCAACTGGTCAATAACTAAATATATTTCCTGTAGGTGATGTTGAAGTTTGGCTCAATAAGGTACACTGTGCCACCTTCCAGTAGGTAGCAAACTATAGGACAACCTTAAAGGCATTGCTAACCGCCCTCTGGTGCAAAGAGACCTAAGACTGGCCAGGCTCTGACCATCTGCCAGTCACCCCAGGTCTGACTCTTCAGGCCTCAGCCAATCAACAGGTTACACGTAGACCCTTCCCTATGCCTGCCCTCAATTGTATGTATAAAAGGAACACCCCTGCTCTATAAAGACAGAAGTGATCCCCTACTCAATAAAGGCAGAAGTGATTCTCTGAAATCATCCCCAGAATATGTGTCCTGGTTCTGTGCCTCACCCTCTCAGTCTGGGTCAGATACCAGCACACCCAACCACAGCTTCCCACATATAAAACACATTCACTCCCTCTAAAACTTTCTGGGTCTCATCCCATCATAGAGACCCCTCAAAATTAAAAATCTCATTTAAATCATATCTAGGTAAAAATGAGGTAATTGTCAATCATCTGTTGATTATAGGCTAATTTCTAAGGCATAATTTCTTGTCATCTGTGATTTTTATACAGTGGAACTGAAGATCCTTATAATGCAAAATTAAAAACTTATCTGCCTCAATGAGTTCAATATAAACTAGTAGGATAGATTTTAAAAATAACATCTATAGGCAGTCTAGTTAAAACTAGCATGAGTGTACAGCTCAGGAATGGAACACTGATATGCCAGAGGTTTCATTTCTACAAGTGTAACAAAACAAAAATTAAAAAGGACAAAATGGAAAATGAAAAAGATTACTGGTCCATGACAATTCTGAAATCAAGCAAAGAAAATATGTGATCTTGCCACTTGGTTTCAAGGCCTCAGAATAATTCTCTATGGGTCTAACTTTCTCTTCTGCATTCTTGGTTCTGCTTTCTTTTTGGCCTGGAAGGCAGCAGCTGAGTAGTTTTTTGACCATTCTTAATGGTGAAATAGTGAGGAGTTGACAGCAATTTTTCATATTGCTCTCTGTGCCTTTCTTGGTCCAACCTGGTTGTGCTGGGTGAAACAATGATCTCAAGTATTTTTCAGTCTCTAGCTGTCCCAGAATTCTCCACTAGACAAAAGCCAAGCCCACAGGTCTATTTGAGATAATTCCTTGTATACTTTGGCATCTTCTTTAAATAGCTAAAATGTATCATATTTCAATTGGTAGAATTCTCCCTCTCTCTCTCCCTCTCTCTCTCTCCTCTCTCCCTCTCCCCTCCCCCTCCCCCTCCCTCTCTCTCTCTTTACTATGTAGCCCAAGCAAAATTCAAATTCAGTAATTCTCCTGCCTCTGCCTCCCAAGTGCTGGGATTACAGGCATGACCCACCACACCCAGCACTGTGGTGTGTGGTATTGATTGCTGGTGGGCCTGAGTCAACCACAACCCAGTGTTGTATGTGGTTACCAAGATTGAACCAGGCACCTTGTGCTTTAGAGGTAGGCACCAGAACCACTGAGCTAAATCTCCAGCCCTAAATTTGTAGAGTTCTTATACTATGGCAGAATTGGTAAGGCATACCATTAATCTCTTGAAAGGCCTTTTTGTGACTGAATAAACTTCTAATCACTTTTGATGCTTTCATAAAAGGTTACAGAGTTCTTGGCTATTTCTCCAGAAAAGGTTTATTAACAGCAGTTATTTTCAGTGTAATTTTGGGGAGTTTTCTGTCTTGTTTTTGTTTCTGGTATGTAGGAAGATTTAGACTTTTCAAAATCACCAACTCCTATAATCAGGAAGAATAAATAAGGTGACACCTTTAGCACTTTCTTGGAAACCCAACTAGGCGAATTTTTGGTTGGTTTGGTTTCAGTCCCTGTTGTCCAACTCAGTCATACACCACTTACAAAGTCTACTTTCTATAGAACTAGATGTAGGAGACAATCTTTCCAAGCTTTCTGGCCCTTTTTGAGAAAAATTCCTCTCCCTTCAATTTCCAGAAGCATGGTTCTCCCCTCATTTTCAGTCCTCACTGAAAATATCAATAATGGTCAGATTTCTGCTAATGATCTATTCAAGGTTATTCTGCCTTTGTTCATCATGTTCATCAAAATACCTCATCCTTCACTCATAACCTGGCTTCAGAGCCATTGTAGGATTTTTCAGCATAATTATTTTATATCAGTGACAAATGATCATAACAGTGGCTTATAATCCCCACACCCTCATTACCTCATGTTTTCTATAGGTAATGAGGTCAGGCGTGACTTAACTCCGCAAAGCTGTAGTTAAGGCACTGCCCAGGCCTGGGATTCTAATTTAGAAACTTGATCAGGAATCTGCTTCCATGTACAGGTGGTTGGTGGAATTCATTTCTGGTGGCTATAAATCTGAGAGAGAGATTGAGAGAGAGAGAGAGAGAGAGAGAGAGAGAGAGAGAGAGAGAGAGAGAGAGAGAGAGAGAGAGGGAGAGAGAACTTATTTGTTATTGAAGCAAAGTGCTGCTCACCCCACCCCACCCCAGCTCCTTGTCATGTGGCTAATTAACTGTGTCAGAGCTAATAAGAGAGAAAATACCCAAAGCTAGTCTTCTGAGTTATTTTTTCATGTGTCATATCACAAAAAAACCTTATCACCTTATATTCTGTAGATTAGAAGCAAGTCAAATTTCCCATCTACTCCTAGAGAAAGAGAATTAAACATAAGTGTGACTGTAGGAAGGTGAATATTATGGGCTGAATTGCACATGCCTCCACAGACACAGATAATGTGGTCTGAATATTTGTGGTGCTTGAATATTGGGCTTTGCAATTGCTTACTTTTTTTTAGGCTTTTTAAATAATTTTTGAGTTTACTGGTACATTTTACATACACATTATGATCACATTCAATGTTAGATATGTGTGCCTGTACCTGACATATTTTGTTTCTCATTTTTCCCTTTTCCTTGCCCTCCCTACCATGTCAAACCCTTATATCCATGAGCTTTGTTTCTCATTTTTGTTTTACTATTACATTTTTTCTTTCCCTTCTTTTTTCTCCTTATCCCTTTTTCTCTTTTCCCTTTGGAAATTTCTTCTTAATTCACAATATCTATCCTATATACTGGATCTCATTTATACCTTTAATTTATCATACTAGAGAAACTATATGACATTTACACATCTGTGTCTTATTTATTTCAATTTCGAGTATGGACTGAAAGTACATTCATTTGAGAATATATTTATCATTATTTATGGCTCAGTAGTACTCCATTTTATATTTTTAAAAAACACACTTCTTTATCCAGTCTCTAGCTAATGGATATTTAGGCTGTTTCCAAGAATTCACTGTTATATACTGAGCTGCTATAAACTTGGGTGCACATATGTCACTGTGGCAAGAGTTTCTTAATTCTTTCATGTATATACCTAGCAGGAAAGTAGCAGGGTCAAACAGGAACTCTAATCCTTGCTTTTGAGGAATCTCCACATTGATTTCTACAGTGGTTGCACCAACCCACATTCCCACCAACAGTGAAGAAGGGTTCCTTTTTCCTCACAGCTTTGCTAGCATTTATTGTTGGTTGACTTATTGATATCAAACATTCTTTCTGGAGTAAAATGGAATCTCAGTGAATGACCAATGATGTTCAACATTTTTTTCATGTTTCTTTGTGGCCTTTACTTCTTCATCTAAAAAATGTCTGTGCATTTCAGATGCCTATTTTTATATTGAGTCTTTAAATTGGGAAGAGCTGATTTTTTTTTAATTTCTTCATATATTGTAGAAAGTAGTCTTTTGTCTCAGGAATAGCTCATAAATTTTCCCACAGTTTTTAAGTTGTCTATTCACTCTGGTTGTTTCTCTTGCTGTCCAATGTCTTTTTAATAAGATGGGATTCCAATTATTGATTCTGCTAGTTCCCATGCTGCTGAGGATTTGTTCATAACATCTTTCCCTATGACAATATGTCCAAGAGCTCTATTTAACCTATCTCCCAGCCAGTTTAGTGTTTTTGTTTTAATATTTAGTTTCGAAGCCACTCTGATTTTAGTTTGGTGCATGATGAAAGACAGGTCTTCCTTTAACTTTTGGTAAGTTTCCCATTTATTAAAGAGGCTATTTTTCCTTCATTTAGAATGTTTGGCTCTTTTGTCAAAGATGAGGTGGCTTACCATGTCTGGAGTTGTTTCTATGTCTTCTAGTCTGTTCCATTGATTTATGAGTCTTTCCCAGTACCATGTAATGCAACCTTATAAAAAACAAGGAAAGAAAAGATCCAAATACATGTAATAATGAATGAAAAGAGTGAAATCACAACAGATCCAGCAGAAATCCAGAGGGTAATCAACATCTACTTCAAAAGCCTATACTCCAATAAAATAGAAAAGAGAGATGAGATGGGTAGATTCCTGTACACATATGAACTCCCAAAGTTGAATGAAGAAGATTTAAAAAATGCTAAACACCCTAATATCAATCAATAGAACTGAAATATAGTTAAAAATTTACCAACAAAAAAGTCCTGGTCCTGATGGCTTCACTGTGAATTCTATAAGACCTTTAGAAAAGAGCTAATGCCACTACTTTCAAACTCTATAATGAAGTTGAAAAGGATGTAAAATTTCCAAATTCATTCCATAAAGCAACTATTATCTTGATTCCTAAAGCAAAGAAAGATCCGACCAAAAAAGAATAATATAGGCCAATCTCTTTAATGAATTATAGATTGAAAAATCCCCAGTAAGATACTAGCAAATAGAATAGAGAAGATCATCAAGAAGATCATATGCTGTGACCAGGTTGGATTCATCCCAGAGATGCAAAAATGGTTCCACATATACAAGTCTATCGATGTAAGACACTATAGTAAGTGAGTTAAGGACAAAACCCATATGATCCTCTCAATAGATGCAGGAAGAGCATTTGACAAAATCCACCACCTATTCATGATTAAAACCCTATATAAAATTGGAATAGATAATCTTTATCTCAACCTGATAAAAGCTATTGATAAAAGCCAAGAGCCAGTATACTAAATGTTTAAAAACTAAAACCTTTCATGCTAAAATCAGGAATAAGACAAGGATATCTACGATCACCACTTTTGTTCAACATAGTCCTGGAAACATGACCCATGCAATTAGACAAAAAAAAAGAAATAAAAGAAATAAATATAGGAAAGGAAGAAGTTATTTGCTGAGAAAATGATGCTTTATATAAAAGATTCCAAAAACAGCCAAAAAACTGCTTGATTTGGTCTGCAGTTTCAGTACAATAGCTGGCTATAAGGTCAAAACTCAAAAATCAATAGCTTTCTGTGCCGGGTGTGGTGGCTCATGCCTGTAATACCGGCACTTGGGAGGCAGAGACAGGAGGATTGCTGAGTTTGAGGCTTGCCTGGGCTACATAGTGAGCTCAGGGCCAGCCTGAACTACAAAGCGAGACTCTGTCTCAAAAAAAAAAAAACAATAGCTTTCTTATAAGCAAATAATACACTCACTGAGAGAAAAATAGAACAATTTATTTCATAATAGCACCCCCCAAAATGAAATATCTAGGAATCAATGCAACAAAGAAAGTCAAAGACCCCCTCCTCTGAAAACTATAGCTCTCTGAAAAAGGAGATCGAAGAGGATATCAGAAAATGGAAAGACATCCCTTGTTCCTGGACAGAACGAAACAATATAATCAAAATGCCCATACTGTGAAAACTACTATAGATTCAGTACAAAATCCGAACAGATTATTTCACAGAGCTAGTGAAAATAATCCAAAACTTCATCTGGAACCAAAGAGAAATACAATAGGAAAGGCAATTCTAGGCAACAAGGACATGGCAGGGGATATCACAATCCCCAACTTGAAACTATACTACAGCTTGAAACTATAATGCTGTTTAAATAGTAATAAATTTTTGTTGGTATAAATTAACCAGTCTACGGTATTTACTTGAGGGTTTTTAAAAAGTAAAATAAATAAATAAATAAATAAATTTTAAAAATGAGAAAATTATAGTGAACCTTGATTCAATACAACCATAGACCCATATAAAGGGATGATAAGACAGGAAAGTATAAAGAAAACAGGCAAGTGTAATGCAGACATGGAAAGAAAATAACCATCAACCATTCAAGGGGTGAGGCTTCTGAAGAGGCCATACTTGCATACACCTTGATCTCAAACTTCCAACCTCCAAACCAGTGAGAAAATAAATTTCCATAATGAAAGCTATCTAGTCTGTTATACATTACGGGGTCACTGCAAGTCACTTTCAGGTCTACCCACCACAACCAAGGGTGATATATTCTAAGGAATATTTGGTATTGTCTGATGATATGTAATATGTCTCCAATAGAGGTAGGCATGAAAGAGACAAAAAGATGAGATCAGGTGTGGGCCATCAGCTCACCCTCAGTGAATGACTACCACTTGAACCTGTCATCTGTATCGGAATTTCCAACTACCAAGAACTTTTCAAAGCATCTCTGTACTTTGATATGTCCTATTCTAGGAATGCATTAATCTTTGAAAGCTTATTGATTATTAAATGAGCACTGTACTGACATTTGGAGCTGAGATATTCAGCTTGACAATAAACTCTTGATAATAAGTTCTCACTGAGAAATTATCTCTTGAGAATTTTTGCTCAAGTCCTTTAGTCTTGCTTTACTTCTTTTTAACCCACAAAATTAAGAGTTTGAACTAAACTCGTCCTAAATTATTTTCCATCTCTTAGTGAAAACAAATACAGTAGTAGTGCATATTTTCTTATTAATCATTTGTGTTTATATTAAAAGGGGACAAAAGATGATTCAACTTTATGCAACTTGCCTTACTTAATGAATAATGAAAAAGAATTCCTGATCATTAAAACCCAAACATACTTAGTTTGAAGAAGAACTTGACAGTATTTTCTCCAGAGTTAGAAAGATATATGAGAGGGACATTTTGTCCACGGGATGCAGTTCTTATTCTTAATCATATATTATGAAAAAGGAAAATGAAATTATATCTAAAGTAATGGACTGACTTTTCATAAGTTCTGTGAGAGCCCAAGAGTCTTTCTGGCTAATATTAAGATCTTTTAAAAATTTTAAGCAACAACGACAGCATTTACTTTTTTTTTTCAGAGATGAATTTAATGTTTCTGTGCTGCCCCTTTGTTGTCTGTATAAAACAAGAGTCATTATAAAGTAAGAATAAACTTCTTTCATTAAAATTCCAGGAGCCTCATTTATTTATTTATTTTTTCTTTGAGCCTTTTTACTTACCAGTGTGGGATTCTGAACTAATGAATAATTCTTTATCCTCACACCTGTAGTCTAAAATTGCTGTCATAGTTAAAAATTTATAATTCTGTCTCATAGTATCAAAATTCAACCCAGAAATAAAGTACAGCTCAGCTTCATCCACCTTACATAAGTATTCATTTCCTCTAGGAAGTGGTTCACAATTTCAGGGCAAAAGGATTTTTAAAATTTCCACCTTTTAATTCTCCATTGTTACCTATCTTGTTCCTCTTCCTTTAGCTCTATATCGAAGGTCTCAGAACAAAATTGATACAAGTACTTAAAAGGCCCAGCTCCTAAAGCTATAACAAGCTCAGCAAGAGATGTTAGAGTCACACAAATTCTCTGACTTGTGTAGGTGACAGGCAAAAACTAAATTGGCAGTGTTTGTTGAATTGTGCAAACCCATAGGGGGCAGGATTCCACCTGGTTGGGATCTTTCACTAGAGTAAACTCAAAGATCAGCCCTTATGAAATGAAACCGGCTGCAAGGGAACAGCCAAAGTGATGGCAGATTTTTGTGTTCCATGACTGTATGGTTTTCATTATCTTGCTCTCAACGAAGAATTCATCTGAAGAACGACCAAATGAAAGCAATGTGTAATCTGTGTCAACCCATCCTTGGATGAATGTGCCACATTTGCTCCATTATCTAGTGGTGATTGTATAAAGGTGGGGAAACGGGAGACGATGGAGTTGGGAAAAGTGAAGGTAGTGCAAGAAGAAGGTACAGTAGGAGAAAGAGGAAAGCAATGTGTCAGCCACTCTCAGCTGTCTCATTATGTAACTTCCCACACTCACCAAGGATGTAATTCATCCTGCAGGTGCAAACGCTGTTGGCTTTCTCATGACTCCTGACGGATGGCCCGGATGCACGTTTCCTTACCCCAGATGCTCTTTTGGAACTCCAGCGATGAGATAGGGGATTGTGTGCACCTGAATCAGCACATTCACTGAGTCTTTTTGTCTTATTTCTTGTGTTAAGAAATAGTGTTCTGCACAGAGCAACAAAAACTAGGCAGAGAGCTTTTATTTGCTTTTAATATAGAAAAGTGGCCAACCTAAGCACCCTTTTGAATTACCTCTTCATAACCACCTCTGAAGTAAATGTGCCATTGCTGACCCGATGGTAGATTTTTCAGAGCTGTTTTAGTAGACTACAAATCACACGACAAACTGTATCCTGTAATAAAATTTATCCTTGTGACTTCTACAATATTTTCAAGATTTTAAGATGGATCTTCTATCAGAAAAACAGGGAAGATTTAAGTCACTTCAGTTTATTACACATTAGAAATGGGAACATTGTTGCCATCTGAACCTGGGTCTCCCCTCTCCCAGCTCATTAGCTCCCATCAACCTCAGGGCTGAAGATCCACTGCCACTTGGCAAAATGCAACTTCCTGGTTGAAAGAAAAAAAAAAACATTAAAAACTCACAAGGCTTCTTAGACATCAAATGAGTCTTACGAAACCACATTTTGATGAGCTAAGTGTAAATGAATCAGAAACACATGGATTAAATTTCCCTTGAAATACACATGGGTTTGAAAATTAAGGAAAAAGTGTTTAGCCAAATGTGTTTTGGGTTTCCTTGAACTGAAAAATTTGAACAAAGTTTAGACATTTGCTAAACCCTAATACACTGTTGTGTTTGCTCAACCCTCCTCCAAATCAATTAAATTTCCAGGAGGCTTCCTCCATTCCCTTGTGGTTTGTCTTGTCACCTCTGCCTTGACACTTTAGAGACCAAACTAAATTCCCATTTAAAAAATAGGCTGTTGCTCATCTACTTAGAAATGAGGCAGCTAGTAAAACATCCACCCAGCGAATCAGAGGCATTAGGAGTGGAAGCTTGCATTAGGTCATGTGCTCTGTCCTGAGGGCTGGGGCTCAGGCACTCACAGCACTAGTGTGGTATCCAGTGCAGTTTTAAGTATCTCAAGTGACAGGACTCCTAACACCTCCCTGGGGAGAAGACTGTGCATTCTCATAGATTTTGCCATTAGGAATGGGGCCTAAGTGTATCACAGAAGCACAGTGGGACCTCTGTGGTAGGGAAAGACACTATGGATAATTAACTCTTTCACCACTTGTAACATGCACCTGTAGCATATTCAGGCTTTTAGTGATGAAGAATATCGTTCATGCCTTTTACTTTTAATTCAAAAGCCACACTTGGTTAATGGTATAATTGTATGCCTGCTTCATACAAGAAGCAAGACAAGCCTTCACCATGAATAAATTCATGAAAATAAAAGTATGCTGAGTCATACATTTATTACGTCAGCCGATGATTTTATTTCACTATTCCTTAAAAGTACATAACCTTGAAATTCTTCTTTTTTTCATCATGAAATAATATCTAAATGGCATAGACCAAAATATAAAGACACACAGTATATATATTTACATACCATCTCCCAAGCCAGCCTCCTTCCACTTCTAATATCTTTTCTCTAAATATCAACACAGCAAATGATTTTCTGCTACTCCTCAGGAATGTAATGAATTTGTGAGGAAATATCTATTTGTCTTTCTTGTGTAGAGTAAAACCCAGTGTTCAATATAACTAACATGTTTTCAAAGGTCTTATGGCAGAGTTTATATTAATTTGCTCTATTTCTCATTCTACTTACAAATGAGTTATAAGGCACATAATGACTTACACGGTCTGTCATACTGCTACTGCGCTGACCTTTTCAAGATGCCGCACTGTGAGAGGCTGACAGGCGCAGTTCTTCCGTGCCAGTTACTGCAACCTATAAAACTTAAGCAGTGAAGTGGCCAAAAGAGTCAGGTGAGGGGAGTTGGGAAAAAGGACCATAGTCTTGATTTTCTTCTTAACATTACTTCATGTTTCTCCCAATATTTTCACTTCTTTTAAAATAAACATTTTCCTCTCCCCCACCCATGTCATCTTCCCTCTGTCCTATTCATTTTACTGTTACACAAAACAAACCCTTACAGTGTATGGAGTTGAAAATGTGACAGCTACCCCTCCACTTCCAGTTTTAAGATATGAGGACAAAGTGGGAATTCAATTGAATACGTATTTTTAATTCTTCATTTGTTTGATTATTGCCATAGTTACCCACTTTAAACAGCCCACCTTGAAGTCATTCTGAAGAATATTTGAAATTGAGAATATTCCTTTTGATTACTATATACTTCACCTGATGATACTTACTGTTGGCAAATAAATCTGGATCACTTTTCCCTCCTCAAGTATTGAAATGTGAGTCAGAGATTTAGCTCAGTGGTTCTGGCACCTGCCTCGCAGGTGCAAGGTCCTGAGTTTGATCTCTGGTAACCACATACAATGCTGGGTGTGGAGACTCATGCCCACCAGCAATCAATACCACATATCACGCCTGTTATCCCAGCACTTGGGAGGCAGAGGCAGGAGGATTGCTGAGTTTGAGGCTTGCCTGGGCTACATAGTGAGCTCAGGGCCAGCCTGAACTACAAAGCAAGACACTGTCTCAAAAAAAAAAAAAAAGTATCGAAATGTGAAGTTACTTCACCCATATTGTTGACTGTTGCCTATTACAGCTTCAGTCTCAGCAGCACATTCAGATTCTCTTTTCTTTAATCTTTGCTTATAATTCAGCTGATGTGACCCATATAACAAGCAGATTACCTTCTCTGAATTTCCTCTAATGGTTCTTTTTCTTCTGCTGCTTAATGAGGTACTGTTACTATTTAACAGTTTTTAATATTTGTAGAGTAAAAATAGGTATAGCACTGTTTTACTATTTAGGCTGTTTTAAATTTATATCATTTTACACAAGAAAGATTTTTAAAAACACACATGATGTTGCCTTTTTATAACAACCAGGTCCAAAACCAAACCAAGCCAAACAAAAACAAAAACATCCTTTTGGGAGGGTGGGGTTCTGCTTTCTTTAAAAAAAAATACAGATATTGACATGATTCCAAGAACAGTGTTAAGGCAATATTCTGAATCAAATTACTGAGACCTGTTAAGTTTCTGACTGAAGGGATATCCATTTTACCAGTACTAAAGTGCTCTCAGTAGAACTCATATTCAAAAAAGAAATAATAGGTTCAGTTCTGCACATAGAGTTAAATTTTGAGATTATGGTAAGTGTATGATCTGTGCAGCCATATTATGGCCATAACTTGTTTTCTTCACTGCTGGCAAAAGTAAAACCAGACTCAGTCTTGCAAAGAGCAAGATGCCTTCGAGTTTTTGTCTAGTCTGAAATTTGTCAGATGGTACTGATAGCAAGGCCAGGCTCAAATAAGTTGAAGTGCACATATTTACTTTACTACTTCTTATATAATAGTTCTTTAAATACAACTCATTATGTAGTTCTTGTTAAGTACATCAGACAAGTTATTGCTGAGAGGAAATTCAGAGTCAAGCTTTATTTCCTTAGAGTGCTTTTATTCTATTTTACAAATAAAAGTTATTTCAAAAGGAGATATTAATACATCCTTAAAAGCCAACATTTTCTATACTATTATCGTTTCATAGACATTAGAAAGGAAAAATATTTATAAAGTACTTAGTGATGAGTAATTCACAAGGAAATAATTATAAATACAAGTCAAACAAATTGGCAATTGTTTGCATTTCAAATTAGAAATCAGATGGAATAAAACATTGTTCTGATTTGCTTTATGATCAATTCACAGAAAGCTGTTCCTACCTCCATAAGACTCGCATGGAGGTCTAGCCAATAGAGTATTGCATGACAGTCTGGATTTCATAAAACTCTCCTGGCTCTATCAGAACTCACTGTGTGGCCTGGTAAAATGTACTCTAAATTTCCTTTCTTTCAGTTTCCTCATCAAGACAGCTGGGAATAAAAAGAAAGAAAACAATCTTGAAGGTATTAATGGTCCAGTATGCTAACAAACTATCTTCCACAACAAACATGTTTTCCCTAAAGCCACCAATTTCCTGGTACTCTTGAATTTATGAAAATCTACTCATATTTATATAGAAGTTTTAGATTACCATGAGGTTCATGTATATCTACTTAAGAGAAAAGGAGATTCAGTAAAATACATGACAAAATTGACCCAGAGTCTCCATGGGTATCAGAAGAATTAGATGATACTTTGTCTATAGAAGTGCCCAATAAATATTTCTTAGTATGGTGCTGTTATGTTCCTCCCAAATTAGCCACAGACGTTCCTCACTTATTTTCTTAATTGGCCTCACTTATCTTTGACACTGTCAGCACCATCTGCTTGTCTTGTTAGGTGTGGCATCAGAGAGGAAAAGGTAAAGGTTTTCTGTATCTCCTCTCAATAGCCATGTTCTAACACCACAAAATATTCAATTTTGATCCCTATTTGTATTCTCAGCTAATGCCACGAAGACTACCCAAGTAGCTAGAAAGGAAGACAAGGTAGATCATGTGGATAGAACCATGCCAATCTGAAATAGATGAAATTTGACATTCCTTCCTGTACCAAACAAACTAATATTAAGTTTATTATACAAAAACATAGTATAATCCATATAACTTATGACCATCCCTTTAACACATACTTTACTTTTTTAGGTGATCTACGCACACCCAGTAATAGCAATGACTTCCAGGCATGAGGTTCACATTCCCACATACACAGAATCAAAGTCACACTTTTGCCTTAATTTCCTAAAAGCTTTGGCCTAGCCTTCTCATTTTTGAGCAAGGCACTATTATTAATGGTTGCATAAGTCAAAACGGCCTGTTCAGACTCTACTTTTTAGTCTTTTAGCCATTTAGCCACTGAGATTATAGAGTACTATAAGTGTTCCTTCATGAGAGCTGTATTTCTTGTTCCATTTTATAAATCTACTAATAAATACTTACCTTATTGAGGGGTAACCTCTTCCCATTTGCAACAAATAAAATTATTTTTAAATAGTTTAATGAAAGGCAGTAAGTTATTGCTTCACAAGAAAAATGACATTTTGCAGGCACTTAGTTGATATTTATTGTCCTGTAGGGTGACTCACTGGTAAAAAACAACATACAATTATTTGAAGTATCAGTAATTAGCTCAAAAGTTAATATTTATAGGTAACTTACAAGCACAATAATTTAACAAATGCAACTAAAGAGAGTAAGCTTGCATATCAATCTGAAGACAAGACTTTTTCAGATCAAGTTGGTGTTCTTCATTTTCTTCAAGTTTAAATCTAAATATTCTGGTCACATAGAAAAATGAAAGTCATATCTGTTAATGCAATGCCTTTATTAAACAGAAAAACTTTGTGGTATGTTATTAAGTAATATTAGTGTAATGTCCTTGTTATTGCTTGGTTCCATTGCCCAAGTCCATTTTAATATTCTTTTAGAATCTTTATTGGTATATTTTACATACACATCAAGATCACATTCAGTGGTGAGAATTTGTACCAGTATATGACATGTTTTAATTCTCATTTTTCTCCTTCCCCTCCCCAACTCCTCTACACATTTCTTTCTGTTTTATTTTTAGCCTTCACATTTTTATACCCTCTTTACTTAAATCTAACACCCATTTCCCCTTGAATATTTTCTTTTTCATAATATCTGTCTTACACTCTAGAACTCACTTATATTTTCATATACCAAAGAAAAGATGTGCTATTTTCACATCTGTGACCTCTTTATTTCACTTATGAGTGTGTCTTGAAGGTATGTCCATTTGAGTGTGACTCAAAACTTATCATCTTTATGGCAGAGTAATACTCCATTTTATATACTAATAAAACTGTTTAAGATATTTCAAAGTACTGAACTGAAACAACATTCCAAGATTAACATAAAGATAAAATTATTTATTTTGTAATGACTGTTAGAACTCTGCAAGCAACCAACAGCCACACCACATACCAGGTAATCCCGCAAGAGATTTTATTTAGGGGCGGAGTAAAGTGGCTCCTGCACCTGAGAGGTGCAGGAGTGTGAAACAAAGCATAGGACAGTCTTATACAGAATTGGGTTCAGGGGACCTATGTAAGGGCCAAGGCGAAGAAACTTTTAACCTATCAGAGGGCACATTGCCTTTTAAAGTTTTTGTTTTTGTTTTTGTTTTCTTGTGGCAGCTCAGTTTCGGTTTCCTCTCACTGACCTGGATTTTTGGAAAGAGAAACTTATGGCTGTGGCGTGGAGCCGCAGGGAGGTGAAGAAGCCAGGAGGACTATATAACATGCAGAGCACTAACCTTATCAATGACAATATAAATATCAGTGGAGTACATTCTCATTTAAATGTAATCTTTATAAGGAAATCCATGGAATCAACTGGAAATGAGAGTGGATACCTAGTTTATGCTTCTGTTTTTTAAACTGTCACTATCTTCAGTTGAAAAAGAAGTTTTTATTGTTATAATTTGCAGTTTTTTTTTTGTTTTTACACAATACGGCTGACCAAAGTACAGAATCTTTGTAACTAAAAAGATAATGAGTAAGACTGTTTTAAAACACTCTTTTACATGCAGTAAAAACTTGTTTTTCATTTTTCCCTCAAGAAACTGATTTGATAAAGATGTGTTTTTTATAATAAATTGGAGTATTATTCTGCCATAAAGAATGTTGTTTCATTCATTTATGTGCAAATGGATACACCCTGAGGATAAGTGAAATAAATAGATCACACATATGTAAATACCCTACTTTTCTCTGGTATTAGAACCTGTAGATCTAAATGATTTTGAGAATGTAGGATAGATTTTGTAAAATAGGAAATATTCAAAGGGAATGTAGTGGGGAAACATAATGAGGAGCAAGAATAAATATGATTTGGAAAGAAAAAGAAATAGCATGTATATAGGGGATGGGGGGCTGTGAGGTGGCTACGGATAAGGGTAAAAATGAGAATTAACTCGTGTCAGATACTGGTACAAATTCCCCAGTGTTAAATGAGATTGTTGAGTGTGATTGAAGGTATATAAAATGTACCAAGAAAGAATTCATTTTAAAAAAAAGAAACTAATTTGAGTAACATTGGAGCCTTTGAAGAATTGCTATATAGGTAAACATTCACTGCATATTCTAAAATGGTATTAACACTCTTGTACAATTTTTATGTCATGCTACCAGAGACCATCAGAAAAGCCTAAAGAAAGTATTGTAAAATGAAGTAGAACAATTTCCAAATTTTAAAATTTTCATGAAGCTAATGATAATGGAAGACAAATTTTGCAAACAAAAAATTAAAATGTAACTTTGTAAAGGCAGTGGAGAAATGAAGAAGGCTAAATTAGGAGAAATCAAGCAGTGTGCAACATTTAATTTCTAAATAATAAAATTGTCCTGTAGCAGATCTTGATATGAGGAGGAAAAAATTTTGAAATTTCTTATTTCTACTGAAAAAATGTAGTATATCTTAATTAAAATAATAGAAAAACTGTAACTTTATAGATTTTCAAAGGGTAAATCATTTATAATAATCATTACTATCTTAAAATAAATGCTATATAAAATACATTATTTAATGGCAAAGCAAATAGACACAAATCAATAAGACAGTATTGATGAAAGTATTTAAATGGAACTATGTACATTTGTTTTTTAAACTTCTTGGTTCTGTAATTTTATCTTTTAATGTGGCTAGGACAAAACTTAAAATTAAATAGGTACATTATTTTTTACAGAATGATGTTGGATTAGAGCATGGTGTGGCATTTGTCACCTAATTATTTAAATTAATAATATTTTTAGCACTATGTCCTGCCCACTCCTCAGAAGCCCTAACTTTTCTGTTCTGATTTTACGTACATATTAAATACAATTTGAATGGAGGCTATCATTTCTTTAGCAAAATTGCTGGAAGCTTAGCAGGTACTCAGCAACCATTAAGTAATCATTTTCTTATTTAAAAATTATGATCCAGGGTTTGGAATATAGCTCACTAGTAGAGAGCATAACTAGAAATCACAAGACCCTAAGGTTGATCCTCAGTATTCAAAAAAATAATAATAATAATAATTAATTAATTAATTTAAAGGACCTAAAAGGGGAGTCACTACAGACATCAGTGTGTTCAAATTAACCATACGAAAGAATTTGGGTTAACTACATTAAGTAAAAAGTAAAAAGCTAGTGTGATAATATTTGCAGAACTTTATAAATTGTTTTAAAATGTCATGTACCTGGGCCGGAGATTTAGTTCAGTGGTTTCGGCGCCTGCCTCGCAAGCACAAGGTCCTGAGTTCAATGCCGGTAACCACATACAATGCTGGGCATGGTGACTCACACCCACCAGCAATCAGTACCACATACCACAGTGCCAGGCATGGAGGCTCACGCCTGTAATCCCAGCACTCGGGAGGCAGAGACAGGAGGATTGCTGAGTTCGAGGCTTGCCTGGGCTACATAGTGAGTTCTGGGCCAGCCTGAAAAGTTATGTACCTAAAATAAATGAATTCTGTGCCATATAAGTTAAATCTTGATAAATTTGCTTTAATGAATTTTGTGCCATATAGAGTAAATCTTGATAAATTTGTTTTAATAGAGTGAACAAGAAAAATTATTTTAAAACAAAATTTACCCTAGGGATCAAAACAACTAACACAGTAATAAAAGAAACAAATTAAGAAAGCTGATTAAAATTCATGAAAATGTACCAAAATATTTCTCTACCTGTGTTGCTCTATGATGTTCCATAAATAATAAGATTTTATCTTATTCTAATATGTATGGATGTATATTTCTTCCAGAAAGAGGTTTATTTTTTGAAAATGATCTTTCAGTTAGCATGTGTTTATCAGGAAACTTTTTACAGTCACTAAGTAAACATTTCAACATACCGTATAAACTTTAGTGCTCCTACCAGCCCTCTCACTCTTAAAAGTGTCTTGTTTCACGTGACGGGTTGCATGCTTACACTGTTTACTGGCACCTCCTGCTGAGCGCAGTTCTGAGATTTTCACAGGCGACTTCATGGGAGAGGTTGGACGGGGAATTTGGGTGGAGAGACGGAAGCTGATTTCCCAGGTGACGAAGGTAACCAGCAATGGCCGGAAGATCCTAACCCAGGCCGCCTGGCTGCAGAGCTGCACCGGTGACCGCCAGCAAGTTGTCCTCCTGAGTGCTGTGTTTGGGGTGTTCGCTTGTCTGTATGTCTATTTGCTGGTCTGTGTTTCTGCACTCGGATCACGAGGGCCTGTTTTCCTCTGCTCGTGGATATTTTCCTCTCAGGGATTTGTTTTCTCATAGTTTCTACATGCTGCTTTGGTTTAAAATGTCCCAGAAAGCCTCATAATTACAGCCACATTACTCTTCTGACCCCTCCCTGTCTGCATATAAACATTTGCAGAAAGTTAAGAGCTGATGCAATGAAGCAAATGTATCTAAAAAGAACAACCTGAACTGCTGCAGATGCTCCTGAGAACCAGGTGACACATGTGTAATAATCAATTGTGCCCGATGCTGACTCATAAACCTTCTTCCTTCCAAGTTCCACCTCTACCATAAATTCATTACCAAACGCTCTCATGTGAAATCTCATAAAGGAAAGCTGATACCTTAACAAGAAGACTTTTAAATGTGTATGTGGTTCTTCCCAGTTAAGAAAATATTGTTTTTCATTCCTCTAGTAAATAAGTGGAAAAAGAGTAGGATTTATTTCTATGTCTTCACACTTAAGGACTAGAGTGGATGCACCATTGTATTTCCCAGGACCACACGTTCACTCTTAATTTCCTTCTGAGTAAATTATGTCTCCTCTCTGCTCCTTTGGTAATCTTGCCTGGGTCTATGTTCACCTTTTTCAAATGGTGTATGGCTCTAATTTACTCTGTATCATTGGTCTTGTGATGGTAACGACCATTAACTTTCTTCTCTTTCTCTTTCTCCTATTCGTATTAAATCTTCTTCAAAGATCTGACTATGATCCTACATTCTTAGTACATTTAGTTAAATGTGAATAATTCAAAGTTGATTTTAATAATGTATTTTGTCGACCAAAGATTTAGCTCAGTGGTTCCAGCGCCTGCCTCGCAAGCACAAGGCCCTGAGTTCAATCCCAGTAACCACATACAATGCTGGGCGTGGTGACTCATGCCCACCAGCAGTCAATACCTCATACCACAGTGACGGGCATGGTGGCTCATGCCTGTCATCCTAGCACTCGGGAGGCAGAGGCAGGAGGACTGCTGAGTTCAAGGCATGCCTGGGCCACATAGTGAGCTGAGGGCCAGCCTGAACTACAAAGTGTATTTTGTCTATATTGTAAAATATTGATTTTATATTTGTACATTATTATAAATATATGCATGTGTGTATTTATATATATATATATATATATATATATATATATATATATATAAATTTAACTTCAAGTTATTATTATAATGCTAGGAAATTGCAAATTTTTGTGGAAAGGAATAATATCTTAGATGTATCTATTTTTCCAAGTATGTTCTTCACATAGTTGATAGATATTTGTGTACAAGTATGTGTACATTTGGGTCTTACTACTTTGTCTCTGGGACAAATACCTGACATCCAGGATTTAAAGGAGGAAGCATTTAACACCTCTTCCTTGAAGACACAACAGTCACTGTTCAATGTGGTGACTTAAAAGATAGCTGCATGAATCCAATTTCTTTAAAGGATATAAAAAAAAAGATATACTGCAACAACCATGCTCTATCTAAGCTGTCATACAGCCATTGAAAACTTCTTAAATTTTGCTTAACTTGTACCATATTTGTAGCATGTTGAAGAGTTGTGTGAATGTATAATAAAAGCATAGGGAAGAACAATAAAAAATTCAGTTTCTCCACTCTTCATTTTGTACTCTCTTTTTTTTTATCTGTTTCTCCTCCCTTCTCAAAATCAAATTAAGGGAAAAATTTCATGAACACATAGAATCTATTTTGGCTATTAACAAATGTCTTTAAATTAATATATAATTTCTGCTCAAAGAAAGAGATTTGTCAATAATAATGGCAGCAATATATTCACATATTACTTTGCTTAAATCAGAATTTATTATGTTAAATACCTTAACAATTCTTACTATTCAGCAATCGTATTATAAGATAACAAAACATTTTGATGGAATATCATCATAACCTGCATAGAAAAAGGAAAATCAATGCCGGACGTGGTGGCTCACGCCTGTCATCCCAGCACTCTGGAGGCAGAGACAGGAGGATTGCTGAGTTCGCGGCGGCTTGCCTGGGCTACATAGTGAGCTCAGGGCCAGCCTGAACTACAAAGCGAGACCCTGCCTCAAAAAGCAAAAAAAAAAAAAAAAAAAAAAAAAAAAGGAAAATCAAATTTTTATATTTTTCAGCCCCAAACCTAATTTCTAGAGATGAAATCAGGACCGATGGAGTTGTGACCTTTTGAACATTTCTATTAATACTTTAATAAGTATATTTAAAGATTCACAATTTGACTTAAACATTGAAAATAAATTGAAATGTTACATTGTTTTATTCTGACAATGTGTGTACTAATTTCCCTAACTCCATCGTTTCTTGTGTACACATCATATTCAATAATTATACAAAATGGATTTGCCATAGTCCTTAAATAAAAGATACCATGATTTATATTACACTCTGTGTTACTTACATGAAACAACTGTAAATCATCTTACCTGAATGAAGTTCTACTCTTCTCACCACTGTTTCAGTGTATATTATGCTGATTCCTTCTAGGAATTTATTCAAGAGAGCAAACATGGAAGAAGAAAAAAAGGGAAACACCTTATTTTATAAGAAGTTTTTGTGTGAATTTTTGTTCAATTTGCAGTTTTAAACTTTTTTTTCAGGGAAAATCAATTTTACTTGAATATAAAAAGTATAGCATGGAAGTTTAGCTTATTTTAGTTTGAGTAATAGCCAAGTATTCTATCTCAACCATGAGAAAAGCAACTAGTACATTATCATAAAGGCAAGTAACACTTTAGGAAGTATACACTGAATATGTTTTATGATGACTTTCTGTCAATATTTCTAGTCCAGTCATTCCTTACTTTTTTTTTTTTTATTTGTAACATCAGCACCATTTTGGCTCTTTCAGGACTGAATACACTAGAAAAATGAACACCTTATAACCTTCTCTGTATAATGTACACATTTTCCAGAGGAGGGTGGTTTGAGTTGGTTCACTTAGGATGAACAGGAAATGAAAGTATTTACTTCAAGTTTTTCAGTATTTATTCAATGTCTATCTGTAAAGCTATGAATGTTTAATTCATCATTTGGTTAGGGAAAAAGGGATTGTCAAAGTATTTTAATTAATATAAATTACTTAGCAAATATTTTAGAGAAAAAGGAAAATAGCACCTATTTTGCTAGGCAGAGTCAGTACAAGGGATGTTAAGACCAAGGGGAAAAATAAGTGTCAAATTTTTACAGTACCATGTTCTTGTGGGGTCCCAAGTAAGTGACATTTTAATTGGTTTGAACTAAGATAAATCTAAAAATACAGTTCACCTGTATTGGACTTATCTCCAACACTAAAAATTGGTAAAATTCAGAACGTGAAAGTAAGAAACAGCCAGGTGTGGTGGCTCACACCTGTAATCTCAGCACTCGGGAGGCAGAGGCAGGAGAGTTGCTGAGTTCCAGGCTTGCCTGGGCACCATAGTGATCTCAGGGCCAGCCTGAACTACAAAGCGAGACCCTTCCTCAAAAAAGAAAAAACAAATCACTGGAGTGGCTTAAAGCACACATTTACATAAAAAGTAATATTGTTAACAAGTTACCAAATAATGTTGATATCTCTAGTCCAGAAATGATAGTTTAAAATATCTTATAGGCTCAAATGCCTATAAAAATTATGAAATACATTCAAACAAATATGAGTGAAGATAAGGAAGAGGAATAAGAGGTCTGTGGATTAGTGAGAGCATGCTCAACCTAAAGGAATTTCTAACACAAATGATTTTAAAATATTACACCTGCTAGTTAGAGGTTCTCTTAGGGAAAATTCAGACCTAAATCATTAATAATGTAAAACTATGAAAATCATGCTATATTGTGTCATTCCTTTGTTCAGTTTTAAACAAGTATTTAATGAACCCTAGTATGAACAGGTGTCAGACTATACTAACAAACATGAAATATTTCATCATGAGGTGCAATTCTTTAGTTTTCAAAGTAGTTATTTAAAAATGGAACTCCTTTTCTTCATTACGGATTGGAAGGGGAGATTTTGGTTTCTGCCAATTAACCTGCTTTCAACATTCAGGAAGAACACGTGTGCACTCCAGATCATCATCCTGAGCAGCTGTGAGTTTTGGGGAGAATTTGCTTTGATATAATATCAGAACACTGAAGAAGATTTAAATTTTATTACTTCAAGGAGCTTTTGGAAATAACGTGAAGAAGACTAGCATATGAAGCAGACTACCCCTGATATAACTTTAGGTTCTTGTGGGAAAAGGCTGTAGACACTGTTGATGCCAGGCACCCGCCACAAGGTCTTATAAGAAAAGGCATTTTGAGGGCTGGGGATTTAGCTCAAGTGGTACCGTGCCAACCTTGGACACACAAGGGTCCGAGTTCTAGCCCCAGCACTGCAAAAAAAAAAAAAAAGGCATTTTTAGTGTAACTTGAAAAATTGTGCTATTGAGTGTATCTTAAAAAATTGTGCTATCGAAGTAAGCAACAAAGGGGGACATTCCTGGCTGGGTACCAAAAGTTGATTTTGAAAGAAATTAGAATTGCATAAAACATAAAGATAACATTTTATAAAATTCAGCATAACTTTATCTCTCCTTCCCTACATGCTTCCTACTCAGGAATGCTATCAGTGGTTTTAAAGTGGACCTATAAAGAGGTGTGTTTAGTTAAGAAAAATGTCTTCTTTCTAGATACTTATGGAATGTATAAAGTAAAACCCTTGGATAAGTTTCTCGAAAGAAGTAACAAATATTCTTTGTTTTAATCTTAGTTTTGATTTTTTTTTTGAGACAAGGTCTTACTTTGTAGTTTAGGCTGGCCCCATGCTCACTGTATAACTCAGCAATCCCCCTGCCTCTGCCTCCCAAGTGCTATGATGACAGGAGTGAGCCACCAGGCCCTGCACTGTATATTGTGCTACTGACTACTGATGGGCGTGTGTCACTGCACCCAGTATTGTTGTATGTGGTTACCAGGAAGCAAACCAGGGGCCTTGGGCTTGCTAGGCAGGTGCCAGAACCACTGAGCTAAATCTCTGGCCCTGATGTGTTTTTTTGTTATGTGTACAACTAGCATATAAGACATTTCTCATAGTTCCCAGCATCCAATGAAGCCTCTTTGCCATTTGATTAATCATTATTTCATATTCAGCTTTCTACATTTCCTTTGCTACATTAGTTTCTCCAAACTTTCAGTGACCATAATTTCACTCATTCCTTGCTAGTTTTGTCCATTATATTCTAAATATCTTAGTCTTTTCTGGCTTTTTTGGATTGTATGTACATATCCCAAAAGCAATGTGTTAGATACTTTAAATGAATTACCTCTAATTCTCACAGAAAATCACTAAAAATTGTCTGATATTTTGAATATATAAAAAAAGAAGTGAGGTGCGGTTTGTGGGGTGAGTAGGGATATGGGTACAAATGAGAATTAACTCATGTCACATACTGGTACAAATTCCCCAATGTTGAGTGTGATTGTGGGCTGTCTATAAAATGTACCAATAAAGAATTCAGTTTTTTAAAAAAAAGAAGTGAAAAAGAAAAAAAATAAATTTGGTTAGCTCATAGAGTAACAATAAAGGAAAAATTTTATACCAGATTGGTTCAACTTTAATGCCTATATTATGTTTTATAAGGCTCTTTTCATACATGCTGCTGATCAGTCATTTCACCACCAGTCCCATATTTGTGCATATTGTTTCTGATCTAAATGTACAATTTAGCAGTCATTCTTATTCCATAAAAGAGTTGGCCAGTTATTTCAGTTTTTCAGGATTTTTTATTTTTATTTTTTAATTGAATTATTTATTGGTACAATTTATATACATCTCACAATCACACATAACATTGGGGAATTTGTACCAGTATATGACACAAGTCAATTCTCACTTTTACCAATATCCCTACCCACCCACACCTCCCCACCCCCTATATACATGCTCTTGTATTTTCTTTCAAAATCATATTTATTCCTTCCCCTCAATACATTCCCACACCAAATTTCCTTTGGAAATTTCCCATTCTACAAAAACTGTCATACTTTCTAGAGCTCATTTGCATCTACAGGTGCTCGTCACAAAGAGAAGATCCAGTATTTGTCTATCTGTGATCCATTAATTTCATAAACACATACTTGGAAAATCTGTATTCCAAAAAGATGGAAAATCTAGAAGAAATGGAGATTCCTAGACACATATGAACTTCCAAACCTGAATGAATAGGATACAAAAATGTTAAATAACCCAATATCAATCTGGGAAATTGAAAATGTAATAATAATTTTTAAAAAACCTACCAACAAAGAAAAGCCCTGGTCCTGATGGCTTCTTGCGGAATTCTACAAAACTTTTAAAGAAGAGTTAATACCAGTACTTCTCAATCTCTTTAATGAAATCGAAAGAGAAGCAGTACTCCCCAAATCATTCCTTAAAGCAACCATCACCTTGATTCCAAAGACAGGGAAAGATCCCAGCCAAAAATGAAAACTACGGGCCAATCTTTCTTTCAGAATTTTTAAATGTCTCTCTGTATCTGAGTAAAGCAGGGATTCTGAGTATTGTGATTCTGCTATTTGCTTATTCTTTCTCATTTACATCTTGAAGTTTGTGTTTTTATCCAAATCTAGCCACATATCTCTTAGTCCCTTTCTAATTTTTGACAACTTTCTTAACTGAATGACTTGCAGCCAACCATTGGGAATCTCTACACAAGATGAAGAAAAAACTGTCTTCACTCAAGAAGGAGCTATAAGGCTATAGAGACTAAACTATGCTTTGCAATATCCTGTACTAATAAATTTTGAACAATTGCGTGACCTGGTTGTATTCATGCCTAGCTTTGTACTAATTAGAGTATTTAAGACTTGATGTTCAGGTAAACTAAGAGTTATGAGTATCTTAAAAAAAAAGTATTGATAGGCTGTTCCTTAAAATAAAATTGTCCAAGCTGAGTGTGGTGGCTCACACCTGTAATCCCAGCACTTGGGAGGCAGAGACAGGAGATTTTCTGAGTTTAAAGCTTGCCTGGGCTACATAGTGAGCTCAGGGCCAGCCTGAACTACAAAGCAAGACCCTGTCTCAAAAACAAACAAAAAAACAAACAAACAAAAAAATTGTCCAAACTCATTAAATCTCAAGGAAAAATAGAAAAATAAAAGACTATGGGATCATGACAAAAGAAGAGGGCATAAACACTATAGAATAATTTTCTCATCAAAAAGATCACTACCTGCTTGAAATCATGTAAATATTATGTCTGGATGCACTGCAAAGTTTTATGAGAAAAGAGATGAAAAACACATTTGAGAAGAAATCAAACTTTCTTCCTCTCTTTATCCCTTGCCCTTATTCTCTTCTTTTTGCCAAACCTTAGACAAATACTGTGACCTAAAAAAGTTAAAGAAAGGCAAAAATGTTCCATGCCAGATAGTTTTTATCTTCCTCCTCGAACAGCATCCAAGAAACTAAAAAGGGAAAAGTGGAGAGAGGAGGCAGATAATCAGAGTTGATTGTGAATCTGGAAAAGTCTCAAGTATGTATTGAGATTCACAAAAATGAAAGATGAGAGATCGGGAGCGGAAATGAATAACCGTTTTGCCCATTGCCAGAGTTCTGCTCCCTATTCTTGCAGCTGTGGCCGACGCTTCAGCTTTAGCCTCCAGATTTGGGTTAGAGGCACATGCAGACATTTCAGCTGCTTGCTTTCTGGTGCTGTAGTTTGCCTTTCTTTAGAGTGTCCTAAAGATAGCATTCTTAGTAAACATACTGTCAGGCTGAGAACATTTCAAGGGGGTGGCACTGTCTCTCTGGTCGGAAAGGCTATTCCACCTGCAAAGGGTATGCTATCGGAAATTTTCAAAAGCTCTGGTAGCATCAGTAGGCAAAAATCAGTGAATGATTCAGATGTTGGGATTTTTTTTGAACTCTGCAGCAGAGTTGCTATAGGGGTCACGTGGCTGCCTTCTTCACAGAGTGTTCTTTGTGCCTAGCACAGCGAGCAACAAGTGTGAGGTGCACCATAACTATTTGTTGACAGAATTTGTTCACTGCTTGTAGATGATTTATTCTCTGAGTTGTCTGGGATGATTTTTTTAATACACATAAGAGTCAACAAACATCAGTTTGCAAACATTTGTATTTTAATGGGCTCAGGACAATGCCAAATACGAAATTTTACCCACTCTTATTTTGTTTTCTTCATCATGCTTTTCAGGTGCCAGCTAATTGCTCAAGCTTTTCCCATTGTGGTAGAACAAGTATCTCATGTCTGAGCATATGTAAGATCGATACATGGTTGAATTCAAAATTTCTCACTTAGTTGGAATTAGAATGTGAGATCTGTCATTTTAATGCTGTTGGTACTGTTAGAGACCAGATTTATAAAACCAATACAGTAACCCAATGCCTTTCAATGAGAAATGAGATGGGTAAATTGAAAATCACGAGAAATATAATACAATATAGGCTTTGGGTGTGCTAGGCCAGTACCCATAGTTTCCAAGCTAAAATATGTATGGTTCTATTCTCTCATTCAACTTTTCCAAGGGGGACTGAATAAGGTAGAACAAAGGAGAGAGTTTAGTACAGGCAGAAACAGTGAAGGGGGATGTATCTTGTGTGAAGTTGTAGATTAAATATAAAGTTGTATTTAGTTTAAAGTTCTCTGGGGGGAAACAAGAGGTTCTATAATCTCCCTGGCTAACTTCTTCCACATCTAAAAACATTATTCAGAACATTCCTGCTATGATCTTAAGCCCATTTTCCATTGCTAATGAGGCATTCTATATTATACTACTAAGGAGCTGATGTTGGAAAATAAATGTGTCTATGAAGTAACCACATTTTTTAAAAAAATGAATAAAAATAATTAAATGCAGCCAACTGCTTTAAGCAACCATTTCATCACATGGTAAGAAAAGTATTCAGAAGCTATCCAAAATCTGTTCCCCTCTGTTACTTCCTGCCTTATTGCTTCTCCATGATGAGCCCTATCAGTTATTGAATCCATTGTCTCGCTGTATTTCCTCCTTCTGTGGCCAGTCCTAAGGCTTTGCTATGAACTAAAGCATCCTGATTTATTCTTTCGTCCTTCTCTGGCTTTTTCTTGTTCATATCACATTATAAAAACAAATGAAGCCATATCTTGGCTACAAACAAAAATGGATGTATTTTCTTCCTCATTACATTGAAGATTTGGTGTCAGAAAAGAGAACAACTGTGTAGATAGATCCTCGATGAGTATGTTAAGTGTTATACTGTTCCTGAAGAATTACAAATGTCACTTTCTCCTTCATGATCCATTTTACTCATAGAGGTTAATTATTTAAAAGAAGGGGTGGTGGAGGCAGCAGAAGAAACACATTCACCCCTCTGAGAGAATGTGGCCCGGCCGTGCAATCCTGACACCGAGCAACACATCACGCTCTACATATTATGAGGCTCATCGGGGATTATGGGCTGCGGAGTCCTCTGCTTTGTTAAGACTGATCTTATTTTGTTGTCTATCTTCTCTTTTCTCTATATTTTGTTCACATAGCTTACAGTTGTTCTTATACTCCATGTGCTATAGGAAGCTGGAATGATAACAAGGTTTAGCCCTACATGCCAAAATTCTGATCTGTTAACATAGCAAACCAAGAGTAAACATAGTTATGTTGAATTAGTTCCTACATTTTTTAGCAAGTAGGAAGATTTTTCCTAGAAAGATATAACATAGAAGAGGTTTTAGTGAAATACATACACACATTTATTGTTAAAAGAACAACAATGACTAATATGAAATATTATAGTTAGTTGTCTTTTTCTGGGTATATTTCTAGAAGTTTTTTTTTTTTAATTTGAATCTTTATTGGTACATTATATATACATATCATAATCACACACAATATTGAGTTTGTACCAGTATATGACACAATTTAATTTTCATTTTCCCATTCCTGCATGCACTCTACAATCCCCCACCCCTATATACATGAGCTTTGTTTCCCTTTTTTATTAAAAATCTACCATATATTCTAGAGCTCACTTACATCTTCAGTTTCTCATACCAGAGAAAAGATAGAAGTTTTTTTTTGTTTTGTTTTTTTGCTTTTTGAGACAGGGTCTCGCTTTCTATTTCAGGTTGGCCCTGAGCTCACTATGGTGCCCAAGCAAGGCGCCACAAACTCAGCAATCCTCCTGTCTCTTCCTCCCGAGTGCTGGGATGACAGGCGTGAGCCACCACATCCGGCATTGGATAGAAGTTATTTTTAAAAACTAAGTTTTCAGTGTGTTAATGCTATAGTTCTGTGTATATGTGATCATGTGTGCTAGATATATTTCTGAGAAAATAAATATGAACACAAATATATTTTTGTGATCCAAACTTAATTATCCTGAGCTAATGTTTCTCGCATCACTCTTCAACACATTAAAAAGCATTACAGAACATACAATACACACAATAAAAATCCCAATAGCACTGTCCTGTATATCAGATATATTCTGATATTTTCATGTCTATTCTATTTTGTTCTTTAAATATACTTTCAGCACTCTCAAAATTTCCCAAAACTGTTATCTTTTGGCAAAGGCTGCACCAAAAAGAGCTTAATGTTCTTTACAAACTCCATAGTGATGCTCAGATACTCTCTCAGTGTATTAACTTTCTGACTTTGTGATATAATGAATCTTTTGAAGCTGTGTTAACCTTTGACGAATGTCTGGCTGTGAACAACTACAAAGAGCATGCCATACTTTCAAGACAGTGTGATATTAAATAATGCCAAAATTTCTTAGGGTGTAATTGTAAATGAATGTTTTGTAACTGTAATGTCAACTTGGTGGGCAAAGTGTGAAGGTCTAATGTGGCCAGCTCTATTACCTATGTGTGTGAATTCCCCTGGCTCTTCTATATTTTCTATATGTTACATCATACCTAGTAGAAGTCTGAAGGAAAAAAAAAACAACTTTAGCAATCTTTAATACATATGATTAAAAATTTAAAAGGGACCTTAGCGCTAGCTATGCAAGTATGTCTGTAAGTTGTAATTCAGAGTCAAACAACAGCAACTTACAGGTTAGGTTAACAGAATCATTCAGTGGAGCTGCGTTAACTATGGAAACAACTGAAGCAGGAGGGAGACTGGTTCATAGATGCTCATTTGCAGAAGATGGACTAAGGATGAGGAAACGTCTTTCATGGGACATTTTGGTATCTAATGTATTTTTCACCTACTTGCTGCAATATGGTCTATAAAAGAAACCCCACAAAATAGATTTTGTTTACCATACATAAGTTCCTTTTTAAAAAGGAAGAATGTACCTAGAGAATTTTACATGGAATCTTAAATTTAGATTAAAAATTAATTTACCTGTACAGATTTTAACTTTCTGGAATAAATCTAATGTTTCAGAGACAAATAGGTTTGCTGCTCCAAACTAAAAGGTGTTAATGTGTTCATTTGTGGAAAGGTTATACTTAAAAAGAGCCTTTAATAATAATATGAATACTCCTAACTGAGAAAATAATGAGAAGGTGTCATTGTAATATCAGTTTGTTGCATTTTTAAGTTCGTGCATAAAATGTTGTGAAGTCGTACATCCTTGTGGCTCATTGGAGACTGGGAAAAATGATTGCAATATTATATATATATATATATATATATATATATATATATATATATATATATATATATATATGTTTGCCACATTGGAGTTACTCAATATGTTCTTTATTAGGGATTTCATTAGGGATTTTTTTCTAATACAGATTTAGCAGTAATACTTTCCCAGAAATAAAAATGACCTTCCAAAGTATAGATTAAATGACAATTCTATATTTCATACTATACTCTATCTCCCAATGCAGAGGAATTTTTAAAAATATAGAACTTTTATCTGGTCCTTTAAATACTAAGTACTAGGCACTTCTAACTGAACAAAATGCTTTATAGTAACGTTGGAAGAACATACTTCAGAAGAAAGAGCATTAATTTTACGATACCCTTCTCATTGCTTAATACTGAGCACTCTTCTAGTAAATAACCAGAATACAAAATGATACCAGGATTTATGGAGCTACTTCCTAGTGGGTGGGAGGGAATAACACTACTAAATGATAGTGTTCTATAAGATGGCAAAGAGTGTGAAAAAAAGTGGAACAAATTAATTACACCATAATGTTACCGAGAAAGATGAGTTTTAAGCAAACAAATTCAGGAAGGTAAATACATTCACTGTGTCCTCTCATATCCTAGCAAGAGTGCAATGCCCTAACAAATGAAATAGGCGAATGTAGGAACCAAGTTGCGAGAGTGCAACCATGTTTCCTGAATAACAAAGAATGCTGTGAAACTGTAATGAAGAAGTCAAGAGGGGAGTAACTAAAGAAATGAAGAGAAAGGTAGAGGTAACAGGTGGGATTATGACAAGTCTAGAACACTGTAGGCCTTTATTCTGGGTAAAATGGTACGGAATTATAGGCTTGGAGGAACTTAAAACAAGGAAATATAACTTAAACACTATGAAACTCACCTTTGTGTGTGGTTCAAGTTCTCAAGAGGAATTTGTGAGACACATCCAGAGGCTAACAAAATAGTGCAGGAAAGATAGCAGAATGGTAATAATGGAGAAGCTGAGATGAGATATGCTCAGCATATCCAATAATCCAGGAAGAGAGATAAAATGAAGAAACAAATGTCAGGTCTGAGAGACAGAAATCAAAAAAGACACTACAATTTAGAAGTTGAGCAGGTGATGGGATGGAGGTGCCAGTAGTTGCGCTGAGAAGAACAATGACAAAATAAATTTGAAAAGGAAATATAAAAATTGAGCTTTGTCCACACTAACTTTACCCTATTCAGTAAAAATCTGACGTATTGCATTAAGTGCAAAATGAATTTCACAGAAAGGAGCTTACCTAGAAACATAAATTTGGGGTTCTTCTAGCCACATTTTCATTTGTCAGTGAACTGATACCATTAAGACCATGGAAATTGAGTAGGATTACCTAAATAAATGAAGATGAATGGGAAGGAAAGAGTCCAAGGGCTCATGCATGGGACCCTCATTCACAAAGGGATCAACATATATGCTATGTCTCAGGCACCTGATACCAGAGTTTTCCAAATACTCCAGGTTCTTTTAGAACTCCTAACACAACTCCTAACCTGAACTGTATCATCATCTCTGACAGAGCTTTCTGTCTTTGCAAACAACCTAGCTATACCACGTCTCAAAGAACACTCCTCTATGCAAGTCCATGCTCTTTGATCACTAAACAGTGGTTCTTTTTTGTTCTTCATTAAAGGTTGTACCTTTCCACAGGCTTTAGCAGATTCCAAAGACGTTGACGGCAGCCATCAGAACATTGTTCTCAACACCATTGTAAAAATAGCACATAATGCTTTTTAATATGTTCCAGATATATTCCTAAGTACTCTTAATGCATAATCTCATTAAACCCTTTAATTCCTCTACTTTTACTTCCAGAAGAGGAAATTGAAATTTGGAAAACTAAGGTAACTTATTGGAGGTTTCATTGCTATAAAGTGGCAGAATTCAATTTCAGCATCATTCTCAGTGACTCCAAAGGTCTTGACTATTGTTCTGAGTCAGCTTTATAGGTATGTGGTATATGATAGAGTGCATAATTTTTTGCTTAAACAGATCCTTAAATGATTACTATAATTAATGCCTCTAGTTTCCTTTTGGAAGCTATAATAAAACCCTGATGAACAGAAATTAATTTGGCACATCCTTCAATTAACTGAGATTTTGTTCTTTTTTATTTCGTGCAGTTTGTTTTTAATGGAATGTGGCATATCACATGAAATAAATCTTGCTTCTGATTTTCACTCTAAATTGAACAGACTGCTGATAAATTTATTTGAGGTCAGTGCCTAATTATCTTTGTTATCTACAATTTGGACTTTGTATGATAGCTATTATTTCTTGAGAAAGTATGACCTAAAAATATTGAGACTTTGAACATTCAGATAAGGATGTACATTATATTCCCCAAGCAATTCATTTAGAAACATTTTAAAGTAATATTTTAGAGTGTATTAATAACATGAATCAAAATTTCCATTTTTGTTAAATCTAGTAATTCCGAATCCCACAACAGTTTACTTCTCGTTATTTTATTTATCAGGTGCTGTGGAGAGCTCCTTCTTCATTCTATATACTTGTTGTGTGGCCTGACTGATAGCTATCTCCTTACTTTACATCTAAGCACCAAAAAATTACATTTCTGAACAAAGGAGAGCAACTTTTATGCAACCACAAAAGTCCAGAAATGCCAGGTGTTAACATGCCAACATCATCATCATCCTCCTTTTACCCAACAACTCTACACCAAATAACTCCTAGTATGTGGTATATAAATATCCCAGTCCCCTCACTTCTTGGGTGGAATCTTCTGAGATGTGTAGTTTGCATATGTCCAGGGGGTACCCCTCGAGGTTTAATCTCCAAACACACACACTGTGATAGTTGGCTTAATAAAGTGCTCTTTAATAGTTGACCTCATTTCCCTGAGCCTCTCCTTTGCCACCCTTGACTAGTGTTTCTGCACCTCCCTGATAAACTGCTTGCTTTCAAGTCCTTATCTCAAGTACATCTACTAGGGAAACCAAATCAAGACACACAAGTTCATTATTTGAGTTTCTGTTCTATTGATGAATTCCACTAGACAGAGAAAAACAGCAATGGTTTGCATTTATTTTCCTCTAGAGATCTTCCTTTAGCCACAGTGTGTTATATTTATATGTGATATAAAGAAATAAGGTGCTAACTTTATTCTATATAAATCTCATGTTTGGGAATATTCAGTCATGATCATTTTATGGATTGGCTTTATTCTATACTTTGATCCACAGGGCAATAAAATATTTCAGACTATAGGGCTCATTATCACAAAAATAGCACTTTGTTCACATCTATTTAGAACAAATAATGTGCATGAGGATATTTTAGACTCTAAGTTATGCCAGAAGTATGACACTTAAAGCTATCCAAAGCTTAAGAACATGAGTAAATTTTCAAAATATTTTCTGAAGTATGAACTATTAGACAAATACAGGACAGTGCTATTAGTATGAAATAAACTAAAATCTATTTATTTTTAAAATGTGCAAAACCTTTTTTACCATAAATTATTTTCTTTGTAACCAAATATTGTCATAGCCAACCTGTCTGCTTACATTCAAGGAATTTACAAATTTAAAACTATTTAATTTACATCAAAAATGATTTATAAAAAGTCCTCATTTTTATTTTCAATTTATATTTAACTGTCACTCATAAAACCAATCTAAAGTTCTAATGAAAATTGTAGTGTCAGGCTATATCACCCCTTAAATGCCTAAAACAATCTTTCTCCTATGAGTCTGGGTATTTCCTTTGCAATACAAAGTTTAAATTCTAAGCACCCTGTGATTTCTACATAAGTTCTCAATGAAAAGTAGCAGCTTTAAGATTTATCGTTATCTGAAAAAAAATCAAATCCATTTACACATGATGTAATTCACTTTCAAAAGTAATTTTAGAGAAAGAAATCCCCTACTGCTAATTGGTGCATTGGGTATAAAATGTGTTTTTAGATACGGCGTAAACAATTTACTTTTGTATCGAGGAAACATTGGTTAAGATTTTATTAGAATTCTAAAAATGAATAATAAGCCCAGCCCGTGCTTGTCGTAATCACTAAAATAAACTTGCTGCTCACACTATGGTGACTTAGTTAAGCTCTTCTTTCATTCCATCAAACTGCATGGGGCAGCAGCTGGCCTTTTTTTCAACACCCTTGGTATGTTTACTGCAGCCGCTTAATTTTGTCTCAGAGGGCTGGGCTGTTGCTAGGGATCTGACCACACCTTCCTTGGGTTTACCTAAAGCCCATTGGTCATGATTACATACTCAAACCATTTGCACCATGTCAACATGGAAGCATTGGCAAAAATAGTGTCTCTGTTTCTACAGGTGCTACATTTTTACTCCCTTGATGACTACTAATCATTCAATTGGACTAAAATGATATATTTTTTAAAAGCAATGTCCTGGCATTGCTAAGAACATGCATATAAGGCCATTAAGGTCTACACAGCAAAGATTGCACAATAACCCATTAAAATAAACATTTGCGGCCACAGATAGCTGGACTGAAATCCTGCTGTGATACAAATAACATCTGGACAACTTTTGTTTGCATCTTCCAGTGTAAAACACCCTTGAGAAAAAATAGAAGGCAAACTGAAAGACAAAAGACCACTAAAGGTTTTATTGTGCTATGGGTGTGGTGTCATAAATTTGAGGGGGCTAAGTCTGGAGTTGCCAAAGCTGAATTTAAACAGTATGTTGTTTTCAAACGTTGTAACACTAGTGAGGAACAATTCAGTTTTCTAACATAATTAATCCAGTGTGAAATAGAGTGACTGGAAAACTTCCAGGGGTTTTAAAAATAACTCAATTATTTCTAAGTTCCACAGTGCTATAGGATTCCACAGTAAATGCAAGAAAGTGAAGCATCTTGGTACCAAGCAGCCTCTCTTCTTCGGCAAGGCCTGAGAAGTCTACTTAAACAATCTAACAGTGAAAGTTTGAGGCAAGGGCCAAAGACATTAAAGCTTTCTTACGTTATGAATAGGACTGATGGAAAGAAAAAGTGGAGTATAAAAATATATATGTTTAGTGTATTAATGTACATTAGCACTGAAAGAACTGAACAATATAAAGTGGGCAGAAGGGGGCAGGGAACAGAAGGAGGGGAGGAGAAGGCGTGAGAATAATGGGAAAATAAACAGCTTTTATAGAATCCTTAACATAGGCCATGAGTCATACACAACAGTGAATGGACTTTAATTTCTAATGTTATTCTTTGATGTGAAGCGAAATAATTACAAGCTGAAAGACACTAGCAAGTATTATATTTGATATAAAGATAAAGAAAATAGCCATAAATAAACCTTTGTATAAAAGCTGAATCTTCGGGCGGGCTCAAAGCTAACAGCTATATATTTGTATCATCTGCAGCTGGCCACTGAACAAAGGGAATGAAAGTTTGCTTCAGTAATATTAAAATCTTGCAAGATATTTCACAGCTATCTTAAGAATATTTTGGCCTTGCCACTACTAAAAGGGGACATATGAGAGGTGGCAATAGTCTCAAAGGACCAAGTCAGAATTTAGAAGGACTGAGTTCCAAAGCCTGTGTGTAAAGGCTGTGTAGGCTTTATAAATCATGTATCTGTTGTTTTAGCAAGAATGCAAAGATGAAAACCAGAAAGAAGCAGGGCTTAACTGACTCATCAGCTCTAGAAGCATCTACTATGGGTTTAGCATGTTTTAGAAAAGGTATTTATTCATTTAAAAGTAAAATGTGAAACAAAATCATATCATTTGTTGAGTAAGCTGAATAAATGCTACTGGTATGCTGATACTCATAAAGAAGAAACAGAACTCAGTTATTTAAACAAACCATTAAGGTGAGAATCAAAATGTATTTCTAAATATAGGTTGCTTATTTATAGGTATTACCTGGTCAAGAAATTTCAGTATTCTTGCAGTGAAAGTATTTTACTTTTTGAACAGCTGTGAGAGTGGAAAGGTAGAGGGAGGATAGTGAGGAAATGACAGTTCCAGGTGTTTGGAGTCATCATATCTAACAGCAAGTAAGTGAAGCACTGATGGCAGTAACTGTATTAATAATGGGAGCAGTCTTCTGAACTAATTTTACAAGTTTTTGACTAAGGTCAAGCCAATAAATAATGCCATGACTCGTTCCCTGACATTAGGTAACCACCGCCCCCCCCCCATGTATAGTCCCAGATCATTAGCCATTATCTAACCATAAGCAGTCTTTGCCTCCGGAGTTGTCCTTTCATCTCTCTCTCTATCACATCTGTTAAGGCAAAAGAATACAAAGTTTCCTTGTGGGTTGACTGTGCAATGTGGCAACATCTTTCTGGAAGGAAATGAGTGATTCCTGGTGAGAAGGTCAAGCAAAGAGAAGAGCATAGAGAAGATGCTATCAGCTTCAGCTGGTATCTCTATGCAGAAATAACAACAGCAAAACATTAACTTACCCACTCATTTAAAATAATCTTTTCCTATGAGATATTTATTTAGGACCTTTCTTCTGCTGATTATGTTATTTATCAGAATGTACAGACAACGTGATGACATGTGTTATGTGAATAAGGGCAGCTCTGGCTCTTCCTAAGGGATTTGAGAGTAGCTTTCAGAATAAGACAGGTGAAGTGGGTCTTGAAAAGGAGTAAATTGCACTTGTAAATAAAAAAGAAGTTAAAGATTCTGTAGAGCGGGGCCATACCTTTGTATAACACTTGGGGAGAAAAGTCACTGTTAGGACCACAGGATAGCATCACAGGAAGGTGTGACAGGCGATGTAAATGGAGAGAGAAGTTGGGGTGAAACTGAAAAGAAGCCAAGTATGGAAGTATAGTCTTAAAACAATGACAGAAATGGAAGATTTAGATAGAGTGTGACAGATTATCTATAAAGAGCTGAGGAAGAAAAGAACAGGTTTTGATTTTTTTAGTGGGATTTTTCACATTTTTATAGAGTGATTTATAAAGTACATCTTGATGGATGAGTGTTGAGGGCAGTTAGGGAGCCCACACTGCCTTTAGCTGACCTGTCATTCCTAACCCAATGCCCTCACCTTCCTTCCTCATCATTGCACCAGCATAGATTTCCTCCTTTACCAACGAAGCAAAGATTTTAAGCCTTCCCCCAACAACAAGATCAGAAAAAAAATTAAAGAGAGAGAGAGAGAGAGAGTTGAAATTAAACTGAAGTTTCAGCCTGTAGATACATGAGCTATATCTTCAGGAGGAAAATGAAGTGGTGAATTAGGCACTGACTCACCTAATTAAAGTATTCAATATTCATTTTCACCTCAAAAATTCTTTTAACCTATCTTTATATTTTGTACAGAAAAAAAATTCCAATAGATCACTCCTTCACAGTTCATTTTTTTTCTTTTTGTAGCTCACTACAGAGTTAACAAAATTATGTGAACAAAATTTCCAGCCCTTTAATAGGTTAAGCAATAACTCTCTTTTTTAAAAAAATGGAAATAATAAAGATCATGCCAGGATGAGATGCTAGAATTATGACCCACACAGACCACCTGGAATTCTTTAAACCATTATAATCAGCAACAATGTTTCTCAGGCAATGTAGTTTGTATGTCCTAATTTCTCAAGAGATACTCACTTGGACACTGGCTTTTTGTTTTCAACAGTTTTCCTGCCCTTGCAAATTAAACCCCACCTGTAGTCAAAAGCTTCCATTTATTAAATCACAACAGTTGTTTAAATCATTGGATTCAGAATGGAAAACTTTATGTAATTTTGGGATGTGGAGAGAGCAGAAAGATACTTTAAATGAGCCAAACAATCATCTTTTTCAGTTATATCTCTAAAAATAAAATGATAAAAATTAATTAAATGTCCCTGGGTGTAACCATGTATATTGTTTGAATTTTTTTTAAGTGAAGTGGTAAATGGACTGCTGTGAACTTTAGTGGCCTTTATAATAATTTGAATAATTTACTCACTCCATAGATAATATAAAGTATCATCACTAGAGAGAAGGGTAAAATAACTAAGGTAATTACCGGGCTCCAGTTTACTAAGATAATGTCAGATAATTGGTATGTAAACTTACTCAGTTACACAAAGGAGAAAAAGTCACAAGAAATCTCTCGCTGCATTCAAACTAGAATTTACTTCATTCCAACTAAATTATTCTAAACTCTAAATCATTTCTATAGCAAACTTATGTCTTTGACCCACATTTAGTCAATCATAATTGCTGTTCCTTCTTGTTCTTCATGTAGTAAAACTTCAGTTCACCAACTGAAAGACAACTATGACCCACTCTTTCCTACACCCTATCTGAGAGACAAATGATTCTATCATGAGACTGTAAATAATGATTAAATGGTTAAATAAGGCTTCCACTTCTAATCAAGGAGTACCAGTGATTGGCCTTATTCTTATAACTCAAATGAGCCAGTAGTCTTGAGTACCCTGAGACTGAGCAGTGAAACACGGTGATCTCTGAAAGGAAGGGAAAGTGAAATGAACACCACAGCTGCACCACACAATGACTAGAGAGTGTTTCCATAGAATCGTCCTGAGAGATGCCACTCAGAATAACCCAGCAAACCCTGTTAAGAGAGACAATGTACTAATAAAGGTCAAAAGAAATATTGTTTTAAAAAGAGAGATGCAAATGAAAGCAACACTGAGATTTCATCTCACTCCACAAAGAATGGCCGCTATTACAAAATCAACCAACAATAAATGTTGGCGAGGCTGTGGGGAGAAAGGAACCCTTCTCCACTGTTGGTGGGATTGCAGACTTGTGCAACCATTGTGGAGATCTGTGTGGAGATTTCTCAGAAAACTAGGACTAAGGATTTCAGTTGACCTCTGCTATTTCCTTGCTAGGAATATACCCAAAAGAATTTTAAAAATCACATTGGAAAGACAGATGTACACCCTTGTTCACAGGAGCTCAGTTCATGATAGCTCAATCTTGGAAACAACCCAAATGCCCATCAGCTGGAGAGTGGATAAAGAAGATTTTTTTTAATAAAATGGAGTATTATTCTACCATAAACAATGACAAGATTGATTCATTTATCTGCAAATGGATATACCTGGAGGACACACTAATAAGTGAAATAAATGGATCACAGATAGGCAAATACCTGATTTTCTCTTTGGTATGAGCACCTGTAGATGCAAACAAGCTCTAGAAAGTATGACAGTCTTTGTAGAAGGGAAACTTCCAAAAGAAATTTGGTGTGGGAATGTAATAAGGGGAAAGAATAAATATGATTCTGAAAGAAAATAAAAGAGCATGTATATAGGGGGTGGGGTGGGGTGGGTGGGTAGGGATATGGGTAAAAATGAGAATTGACTTGTGTAATATATTGATTCAAATTACCCAATCTTATATGTGATTGTGGGATGTATACAAATTGTACCAATAAAAAATCAATTTAAATAGATAAATAAATAAAATAAGTTACATGAAAGAAGTATGGAAAATCTATTGACATTTGCAAATTATATAACTCACACTTTAAGTAAGCTTTTAGAAAAATCAAAAGTGAAATTTCAAAACCATTGAAAATAAATGAAAATAAAACCAACATATTAAGACGTGTCAGGTGCCATTTGGGCAGGACAAACCACTACAGTAGGAAAAAGTGTAGAATTATACTACTGTTTTAAAAAACTGAAAAGCTTCTCTGTTCCATTCACTTCTCAGTCCATGAACTCTGCTTCTGCCTCATTCTCATATCTTGAACAACTGAGTCCATCCTTAACTTTCTCTGCACAACTTCGTCAAAGGTGCCAAACCTGTGAAGACCAAAACAATAATGAAAATAAAAATAATAAAGACTGTGAGAAACTAAAATTCAGTGCATCAGACCCTGTCATACCTAGGTCACCAGTGCAGAAGCAAGAGCACCCCTGGCCCTCAGTTTGGCGGGGGAGTAGCAGAGCCAGACACACTGATTTCAATTGCAATACAATTTTTTTAATTAAAAAGGAAAGATCTCAAGTTGATACTTCTGGTTTCACTGTAAAATATTAGTAGAAGGCAACTAAAAATCCAAAGTAATTATAAAAGCAAAATAGTGAAGTTTATAGTAGAAACTAATGAAAAAGCATATATATATATATATATATATATATGTAAAAGTCAATAAAACCAAAAGCTTTTTCTTTCAGAAAAATCAACAAAATTGATAAAATTTCTCTAACTTGTCAGGTAAAAAAGAAAAATAAAACACTCCTATTACCAATACCAAGAGTGAGATAAGTAGCTAATAAGAGTCTAAAATACTGAGTATTACAAAGATCTTAGTGCCAGTAAATTCAACAAAGTTAAATGAAATGGAGAAATTCTTTGAAAGACAAAAACACCCAAATCTCTCAAGAGATCACTTAACTGAAATCATATGAATAGCACTTTGTCAAATAAATTAAACTTTTTATTTGAAAATTTTCTCAATAAAATTCCTCCCTTCTAGTTAACATCACTAGTGTAATTGTAGCAATACTTAAGGAGCAAATAGCACTTTGAATTCTACATGACTTCATTCACAAATTCCAAAAGGAACTACTTGCCCACTCATTCTGTGAAGCTGGCATGAACCTGACTTAAAAACTAGTGTCAGTACAGGAACATAAAACTACCAACCCATCTCCTTCACAGCACATATGCACAATTTTTAAGTCAAATGTAAAGAAATCAGACAATATATAAAGAGTACAATGCTGTATGTGACTAACTGGAGTGTATCTAAATGGTGTATGTCTGACTCAATTTTCAAAAATTGAACAACATAATGTATTGTTTCATTAAACTATATAAGGAAGTTGTGTGATTAGTATAATACACACATGAAAAAAGCACATGGCAAAATGCAACATTAATACCTGTTTAAAATATCTTAGTGATCTAAAATGGCAATTTCCAAAGCCAAGAGGAAAGGTACAGCTAATATATTTATATGAACAATGAAAGATGAGGAAAGACAAAAAATTTGCTTTCATTTGAGTCGTTTCCAAGATTTAGGTATCACAAACTGAGCTGCTATAAAGATGTGTGGATGTATATCTCTGTGATACTAATCTTTTAATTCTTTTGTGTACATCCCTAGCGGATAAAATGGGACCTCTAATCCTAGTTTGTTGAGGAATCTCTACATTGATCTCCACAATGTTTGTACCAGTCTACATTCCCACAATCCAAATGGCCATCAACGGAGCCTGGATAAAGAATATGTGGTTTTCTGATAAACAGCTAGTAAATATTTTTTCCCATGTTGTTGGTGGTCTTTTGACAGTGTCAGTGACTTCTTTTGCTGTGCAAAAGCTTTTCAGTAGGATGAGATCCTATTTGTAGATTCTTTCTGCTAGTTCTTGTGCTATAGAGGCTTTATTCATAAAGTCTCTGCCTAAGCCAATGTCTCCAAGAGTTTTACCTAATCTGTTTTCCAGCAGGCTTATTGTTCCTGTTTTAATGTTTAAGTCTCGTATCCATTGTGAGTTTAGTTTTGTGCATGGTGAAAGAGAAAGGTCTAGCTTTAGCTTTTGGCAAATTGAAGCCCAATTTTTCCAGCACCATTTGCTAAAGAGTCTGTCTTTCCTCCACTGAGGTTGTTTGGCTCTTTGTCAAAGATAAGGTGGCTTAGAGTATCTGGGGTTTTTCTGGACCTTCTAATCTATTCCGCTGGTTCTTGGGTCTGTTACTTTGCCAGTACCATGCAGTTTTTTATCACAGTGGCTTTATAGTAGAGTTTTAAATTGGGGATTGTAATACTCCTTGCCATGTCATAGTTGCTTAGAATTGTTTTTGCTATTCTAGGTTTCTTGTGGTTCCAAATGAAGTTTTGGATTATTTTCCCTAGCTCTGTGAAGTATACCATTGGAATTTCAATTGGAATTGCATTGAATCTGTATAGTAGTTGTGGAAGTATAGCCATCTTGACAATGTTGGTTCTCTCTACCCAGGAACAAGGAATAACTTTCCACTTTCTGATTTCCTTTTCTATCTCAAGGAACCCTTCTCCACTGTTGGTGGGATTGCAGACTTGTGCAACCATTGTGGAGATATGTGTGGAGATTTCTCAGAAAACTAGGACTAGGGGTCCCATTTGACCCTGCCATCCCCCTGCTAGGAATATACCCAAAAGAACTTAGACAATCACAGTGGAAAGACAGATGTACACCCTTGTTCATAGCAGCTCAGTTTGTGATAGCTCAATCTTGGAAACAACCCAAATGCCCATCAACTGGAGACTGGATAAAGATGTGTTTTTTGTATATAAAATGGAGTATTATTCTGCCATAAAGAATGACAAGACTGATTCATTTATGTGCAAATGAATGCACCTGGAGGACACGCTAAGGAGTGAAATCAATAAAATACAGATAGGCAAATACTGGATCTTCTCATTGATATGAGCACTGGCAGATGCAAATGAGCTCTAGTAGTATGACAATCATTTTAGAATGGGAAATTTCCAAAGGAAATTTTGTGTGGGGATGTAATGAGGGGAAGGAATAAGTATGATTCTGAAAGAAAATAAAAGAGCATGGAGCTCCGGGCCCGCTGTGCTGTGAGTCCAGCAGACTGGGGAACTTGCGGCCGAAGGGCCGGACCCAGCAGCTCCGGGCCTGCCGTGCCGTGAGTCCAGCGGACTGGGGAACTTACGGCGGACGGACCGGGCCCAGCAGCTCCAGGCCGCCGTGCCGTGAGTCCAGCGGACTGGGGAGCTTGCGGCGGACGGACCGGACCCAGCAGCTCCGGGCCCGCCGTGCCGTGAGTCCAGCGGACTGGGGAGCTTGCGGCGGACGGACCAGACCCAGCAGCTCCGAGCCCACCGTGCCATGCTTCCGGCGAACTGAGGGAGCAGCACGCGGACCCGGCTGTAGGGTGCAGTCCATTTCCAGTGGACTGAAGGCCGCCCAGCAGCACACTGTATCCCGGAGCTGTGCAGTGAGGAGTCAGACATAGAGGTAACTCATAAGCTCAAAGTATCCAGTATAGAATCTAACAAACCTTTTTTGTATTATTTACTGTGTTTAATACTGATATTGGCATTTATTGTATTATGGTAACAAACATGATGTGATTGTTCTGCTCAAATACCTACCATGATGTGTCAGGAGTGAGAACTCTCAAGGGTTATTACAGATTCAAGGAGGACCCCCCAGGAAAGTGCTGCTTCCAAGGGGCCCCAGATAATAGAAAGAGACCTGCAACAAACA